>PNEQ01098230.1:0-35360 GCA_003012365.1 Medauroidea extradentata
ACTTAAGGTAGGGGAAAGTTGCCTACTTAGTACAGTTTACATTTGCACCTAATAACAATATGTTGAAAATAATAATTTTGCAAACTGGAAGGATTAAGTCTTGAGGTGAGTAGGCATTAGATCTGCTTTGCAAAAAAAGTCACGTGCGGGACAAACAAATAACGTAACTTATACAAAGTATTTAACATGCTAAAAATTTAAAAAAAATTGGCCATTTGTAGACTTAAATGTTTGTTTTCAAAATGCCTCCATAACATAATAGTCTATAAATTAAGGATGTTCAGACAAAACATAACCTATATGTGTCACGTGCGGGACAGTGAAACCCAGCCATGTTGTTTACTTCCATTACAATTTTTTTGGCTTACACAAAAATTGTTATTACAATAACTACATACTTTTAAAACCTTACCTTTCACTGGAAACTTCCACAGTGTTCCAAATACAGATATTTATTACACAACAAGCTTTCAAAGTAGCAGCTTTCTACAGCATGTATTCACAACAAAGTAACAGCCATCTGTAATTTGTAATGCCAACCTAACAAATGACAATGTAACTACATTTTTATCAATGATAGTTGCTTTCATATTTAAAGTAATGATTTAGTACAGTTTTGACATCCAAAAAAAAATTTTTTTTTAATCAAAATGTCCTATTTGTCGTGGAATGGTCCTGTAAATGTAAAAATAATAAAATAAGAATTCTAACTTAAGCACTGTAACGGATGTGACATAGTTTTCAATGCTAGTTTTACAAATTATGATTGCTCTCTATGATGTATCGTAGCATAATGTAAAATGGAATAACTTATATATACATATAATTCTATGATGTATCATAGCATAATGTAAAATAGAATATAGATACATATAATAAAGCAGAAGCACATTAACACCATGACATCCACTATTATTAATACACAACAAAACTAAATTTACTGACCTAATAACTGACATAACTTATCCATAAACACCAACAGCGTCAGAAAATGGTATACTGTCCAATCATGACCAAGTAACTTAAAATCACGCCACGTTCGTCTCTTCTAACACACTTCGTGATATGTTGAGGTGTCACTAAATTATTCATGAATATCAACAGCTTCAGAAAACTTATATACTGTCCGATTGTGACCAAGTAACACCATCTTCGGCTCTTCTAGTACCCTCAGGATATCTTGAGATGACACTTTCTTCTCATCACTTTCATTTATAACAAATGTGGTTTTGCTGTTATTGTACATTTTCATGTATAATATATCAATGTCCCCATCTTCATATACGTTACTCTGGCACACACCAGCATAGCGGTAAGAGTTTCCTCTCAAACTCACTAGCTGAACAAGAACATATGTTCCAGGAGTAAGAGACTTAGAAAGTTCGATAGTATGGCTCAAACTTGTAACACCTTCAGCATGTGCCACTTGAGTTGTGTGTAAACAGTTCACCATTTCATCTCCATCATCATCACTTGTATTACTTGAATCTGAATTTAAACATCTTCATATCGTACTCTTTTCTTTAGATTACTCACATTTTCAGTGCACTCTTCTTTGTAGATTTTAACTTTCAGCATCTCACTCTTTGACACTGCCCCTACAAGAATGTGTTCCTCATCATACATTTTAAAATTATGCAATGACTGTATTCCAGGAATGGGTGACAAGTTCTCCCACCTCTTGTCATGCAGCAGCACGGATGCATTTACTGTGTCATTGCAAACATACAAAACCTTGATGCCTTTGCATTTGTCAGCACAAAAATTGTAAAAGTCAAAAGCTGAGTTGATTACCACAAGTCTCCCCTGTACTGCCCTCCAAACAAGTCGCTTCACAGTACCCCCTAACCCATCAACTGCCCCTTTTCCATGTCCAGATGCAAAAAAGTCCCATTCAATAGTGATGTCAAAGTCAGCTTTAGAGAAACATACGTTAGTGACATTAAATCTACTCTTAAATTGGGCTGCACAGTTATCAGAAAACAGATGTATGTGTTCTTTTTCTGGCATTTCATCTCTAGCTGCATTTAAAATTGACTTGAGATAAACCCAAACAGAATACTTAGAATGTTTCAACTCATTACTTACAACAGCATACGATTTGACTTCTTTTTCATGCCAAAGGCAACATGTGTAGATGGTCACCTGTGAGTGGCTCCAATGGGCGCTTTGGATCTCATCTTGATGCACCAGGGAGTAATTTTCAGCAAAATCTATTTGCATCACAACATCGGAAGGATTGCCTTTCAAGTTTATTTTGCATTCGTCAAAATAAGTCGCTTGTTTCTTTTTGGTGTAGCAATGTTTCTTGAAGAAACATAGTTGTTGGTTCAGGGCTTGTACACATTCTTCTAATGTTGATTGTTTTTCTACAAGTGACTGTCTTTTGTCTATGTCTTGCCACTGCTTCCATTTACATGCATTTTCAGGGGCACAGTTCTTTGATAGCAAGGTCTTTAGTTCACATACACATTTTGTACAATAATTAACCATGCAGTTATCTCTTGAAGTATCACAGCAAATTGCTTTCATTAACTCCTCATTGGTCTTGGGAAAGGATGCATTACATTTTGAAATTGCTTCAATCAGATAGGTTGCGTTTGCATGGTGTCGACAGACACAAACATTATGAGGCATGTTTCCTACTGGTAAAATGTGTTGTGGTCGAAGAGCAAAAAACTTTGATTTAGAGATGGTCATTCCAGGATGAGAGGCTTTGAATTTTTTATACGCTTCTTTGATTCCCATAACCATTTGACGTGTTTGTTTCAATGTACGCTTTCCCGTATTTGGATCTTTAACTGACTTGACATCAGCTTTACCTGGTGCCTGACGACTAATTTCATCATTCTTATAAAAATTTAAAACACTTTGCATGCACTCTTCTGTTAGTTTTCTAGGCCCAGTTTTTGTGTTTTGTGGTGTAGCATTAAAGAGAGCTTGATAGGTATTATCTTCGAAGTTTTCTTTAATAAGCTGTTTCAAAACAGCCTTATTCTTTCCAGGACTCTGTGGCAATGTTTTACTTACTTTTTTTTTTTATGGTTTTCCTTAAGGTATTTCGGTTTTTGTAGGTCCCTAGCTTAGTGTCAGCCAAATTTTTGTCTAATACTTCCATCTTTCTCTTCCTACACAACTGTTGCCTTTCTATGTCCGTTTGTTTTTTCTCTTCTGCCAGTTTAGGATTCTTCATCATTCTATTTTTATTTTTAGCCCGATTCACTAGATTTCGCAATTTATCCTTTTCAAGATATTCATTCCACATTCCTTCTTTTTCTTTTTTATTTGCTCTGTACTTTGCCATTCTGTTGGGAAATACCGGTGCCATCTGAAACAAACCATAAATGTTATATAGACCTATTCAGGTCAAAGTAAAACAATGAAGTTACAGATTTTTTGGTTTTGTCACATCCGTTACAATAGTAAATAGGTCACATCCGTTGCACTAATTTCCAATAACAACATACCCTAACAATGTGTTAATGGGACAGCCAAACAGTAAGTTACCATAACCTCCCTTTCACAGTGCATGAACTGTGTGGCTTAGAGTATTAAAGATATATACTTACCTTTAACATGTTTTATGTAACGGATGTGACATCAACCATCTGTAATTGAATGTATCAAAATTAAGGTGTTTACAAACTAATGATTATTCTTCCCTTCAAACAGTTGTTAACCTGCTTTAATAAAACATGCCATAACATATGTTTGTAAACAGGCGTTTTCTGACATCAACAACATAGATGACAGCTACCAACTTGAAGAGTGAAAATTAAGTACCTAAAAGGAAAAAAGTAAACAAATATATTAATTGTGGTTGGTTTGGTTCTTTTACTAAGCAAATATCAGTAAATACACACAATAACACAAAAACGATTTTTTACAGTTGAGGTGTACTTTGTAAAAGAATGCCTGTAGGGGTCTTGAATCAAGTTGACTAATATAATTCATTTGGGAGAGTTTCTATAGATTCTGATAGTTGATGCCCTATAGAAGAAAAATGTTAGCAAAAAGTATTTGCAATTTCTTCCTGACTGGTGGCATAGTTACTTCGGAGATTTTAATGCAGTCTATATTGACACCAGGTTTACCTTTTCTACCAAGGATTCTGTTGACTTCTTTCCACGCGAGTACTGTTACCGTAATATTAAAAAAGTTAACTTAAATTATACTACTCTGTTATCGCTATCCTCTTCATTCATGTTATTTAATATGGTTAGCTGTTCCTTTACGTGTGAATTTTCCTTTTTCTTTTTATACTTTTTTTGTAGAGTTTACCCCTTTCTGCAACAATTCATTTGATTTGTACATCACACTAACAGTAGCTTTTTGTACGATGTTGGCTAGTATATCGGTAAACCATTCTACATTGCTGTATTTGTTACTTTCATACTGAAGAGGACATTTTGCCAATGTTATCCCCTATTAACATGTCTTTACATTTTATGATTTAGTTTTCCTAATTGAGGCGTCTTATTTGCATTAGAATTGCGGGAAATAGACAGCTAGGCTGACAAAGTAATATAACAGTCAGAAGTACAAGTACTTACAGTTGATACTTGTCAATAGGTGGACAAACATGAAGGGACAACACACACTTTTCTGCGAAAGCGCGGTCGCGACGTTTTGCCAGTATTAAACTGGCTTCCTCGAGCGGCAAGACATGGCACACTGCAGTCCAGCAGCAGTGTCTGCTCTGTTACCTGTAAGCTTAGCGACCGGAAGGTGAAGTAAACACGGCGGGAAATTCAAACATGGGTCAGTAATTTAGGTCTGGTTACCAATATATCACAAAATCAAGACAACCTCCAGGCCTCAATATCAGCTAACTCACTTATCCTCCCCCTATTAATTTAAAGCAGTCACAACCAGACCTACATTACTGCCTTATGTTTGAATTTCCCACCGTGCTTAGTTCGCCTTCCGGCCGCTAGGCTTACAAGTAACAGAGCACACACTGATGCTGGATTGCAGTGTGCCATGTCTTACTGCCCAAGGAAGCCAGTTTAGTACTGACGAAACGTCACGACCATGCTTTCGCAGAAAAGTGTGTGTCATCCCTTCGTGTGTGTGCACCTATTTACAAGTATCAACTGTAAGTACTTGTACTTCTGTCTCTTATATTACTTTATATGCATTAGAATTTATTTTACAAGAAAGTGTTCAGTGATCACTGATGTAACTGTCTGTTGTGTATGTTGTGAAATTTGCAGATAATGTGTTAGATACGAAGTGAACCATGATAGTGTTAGTATTTTCAGTTGTCAGAGTTGGCAGCGTATCAAAGCTGTTACAGTTGCAAACAGTTTTAATACAGGGTAGTTGTTGAGGAGTGCTCTTATATATTTATGTTGACGTTACCAGTAACAATGGTCATAAGCTTTGACAATCACTTAGGTCACTGTCCAGTGCGTTAAGAAAGTTATCTAAATTGTAATGAGGCGGCCTATAGTATCCATCTATCAAGATTTTTTAATCTTAATCCATATAGAGTAGTAGCTATCACTTTTAATTTTAATTAGGTTATTTTGGAGGACATTACTAATATAAACAGCTACACTTTCTCCCATGCTATTATTTCTACATGCAAAATAGGCATAGTATCCAGGTATGTTATAAAATGAAATTTCGTTATTCTTAAGCCAAGTTTCGGAGGTGACAACAGATGGATAGCAACAAAATGTAGTAATAGCAATTTCAAATAATTAAATTTGTTCCTTACGCTATGCAAATTTACATGAACAATTGAGAAGGAATCAGTTGATATGTTAAAGTGTATTTGCAAGTCTGTGAGCATGTCTTCTTTATATTCACTTACAGTTGGATTGGGTATGTTCTTGTTGCTAGTGTGCACTGCCATTTCTTGAAGTAGAGACGTCTTCTAGAGCCCAAAAATCTTACACAACTTTCGGGTTCTCTTCTGCCTTCTATTCACAAATATCTTCCCTTCCATGTCCATGCGCTCTCAAGATTGCCTCTCCTTTTTTCCTCTAGAGTGCTTTTGCTAGTAGTTTTCTGTTGAAACCAGTCAGGTGATGCCTGCTCGTCTCCTGGAATATTGAGCTGATTTGTGTAGATAGTGCCCCTCTTTTTTTATTTCCTCATTAGTTCATGTTTCTTCTCTTTTCGTACAAAACATATAACTATCTGCGCCGGTATGTTTCTTTTCCTTGGTTGGCGAAGATGATGAAATCCATCCAACTACGGAATTTCACAGCCTACTACTTCTCCTAGTTTCTTTACAATCTGTACACAGTTTTCGTTCTCTATTCGCAGAGTGCCCTTCACTTCAACATCACAATTTTTGCTATACTGCTGAAGGTCGTTGTGAGCATCGTGATCTGATAGTAAGTACATGAAGTACCCTGAACATAACACAAAACTACATTATCTACAACATTTGAAGGTATAAACAGTATAAAAAATTGAATAATGAATAAGTACTATGCATTACAAATTTCAATACAAGCAGTGCCCTCTGCAAGAAGATTTACATCTCAAATAAAAAAAATGCTACATACAAATCACAGGTACCTGATCAGTGTCTTGGATTTATGGATTATTATTTGAAGGTGTAACAATGACATCACTATTTGTGATATTGTTCTATATGTTCATAATATACAAAGAAATATACGTATGTGCAATTGTAATATTACTTAACGGATTTCTCTTACATCCTGTTAACGGAAATACACTACTTATTACATTATTTTTTAATTTAATGTTTCCAAAGCTGTTTATGAACAATTATAATGTACTGTTACCATACTTTACCTTCCCAACTAGTTACAAAAAGAATTAGTTCTGTAAGAAATATTTGTTTTTTTAAAAAAAATCTTTGTGTGAACTGGTAGCTATTGTTTGAAAATATTTTTATGAACTGTTAACTTTATAAAAGTCATTGTGAACAGCTTCTGAACAGTCAATTTGTTGTCTGCTTTAAATGTATCTTGTACTGTTCCCCTCAGAGAGCCCTGGCACTCTGGATCATTTTTCGAAAATGAATAAATACATTTATGAAGATGGAGGGAAAAAATGGATAGAAGAGAGGCAGCATGGGTTCAAGTGTTGACACTTGTGTGAAACACAGCTGGCGGGTTTGTTGGAAGAGTTGGCAGCCAGGTAGATGCTTATTTCATCAGTTTTGAAAAAAAGCTACACAACATCCTAATGGCCAAGGCAAATCATTTGATAGGAAACAAGATTGTGGTTAACTCTTTTGCTGTGGATTTAAAATTTTTTAATTGTGTCAAGACAGTGTAAAACCATATAAAAAAATCTTTTTTTTGTAAATAGTTTATTATTGGTTATTTTTAAGCGAGATAACAATGCATCTATTGTTTACAGAGTCGTTTGATCCGATGTTCGACTAAAATTGCATGTTGCAGTTTAGAAATATTAGTATATTCGACTATGTCGCAGCGAAGGAGTTAAATGGAGAGGAGTTCCGTAAGGAAGTGTTCTTGGCCAATCGTTTGTCATAATGGTGACCAATATAGACAGAGAAATAGTGGGAGGCCGAAGGATGATTGATTTTTTTTCTGGGGAGGCATTGACGATACAAGAAAATCTGAAGGTCTAGGAAAAATGAACAGTAAGTAACGGGATGAGAATTAACTTGGGAAAGGTGAAGGCAGTAAGATTCACTAAGAGGAGGAGGGTGAGTAGGATGGATTACTAGTGGTGGTGAAGTGATAGGGGTGGCTACCAGCTACAATTACCATGGGGTTATGTTACAGGAGGACTTGGCTGGAAGGAGTAGAGCGGTGAAGAAGGGTAGGCAGACCCTGGTACTGTTGGGGAGGGTGCTTAAAGAGCATAATAGCTTGCTAAGGCATATACCGCTACGGTGCGCCCTGTGTTAGAGTATGCGTCTGCAGTGTGGGATCCATACCATAGTGTCAAATAAAGAATTTGAGATGTCCTGTAAGGGACGACAAGGTGGGTGAAGGGAAAATAGCGTGTTAGGCAAGAAGAGGACGGGACAAGAAATCAGCCGTCTGATATGATCGAGGCACTGGTGTGGGATGCCTTGAAGGATGGAGAGGTTGGCAAGGTTGTATCAGATGCTACATGGGGAGGGAAGATGGAGAATGCTTGGTGATATACGGTACTGGAAGCAGGTCAGTTGTTGGAAGGTCCATAGAGAGAGAAGGAGAACGGAGAGGGGTAAGCACTCCATGTTGTTCAGAACTTTGAGCAAATGGACTTAGCTGCGAAAATCATGTGTGGCAGCAGTGTGTGTTGAAGTGTTGTAATAGGATGGTCGGAAAAAGATAAACTGACTGGCGGAAACACTGCCACGGGGTGGTAGTCAAAATGCAGGTGAGGTATTAAAGTTATATTAAACCATTGGTAATCAACTATTTACATGTAACATGTTTTAGTATTTATCTTGTGGCAGCCAAAATAGTCTTCGAAGTAATGAGAATTTTTAGTGTCGCATTACACCCTGCACCTTTTTGATTGCAGCATTACACACTTTATGATTTTACCATTTAACTTTAAGACCTTTGTATGTACTTCGTGCCATGTGTTTGGAATGAAATATTATACAAGCTGTTTTGTTTGTAGTATTCAGTGTAGTTTTACTTCTAAAATCTCCATTAATGGTTTGGAGATCTTGTTGCATTAAAGAGAGGGTAATGTTAATATGATTACGCGATTCATAGGATAAGGCTGTATCATCTGCATACATATTTACAGTGCCATGTAGGTTGAAACCAGCTAGGCTATTTCATTGATATAGATTAGGAACAAGAGAATTCAGAACACTTGTCTTGCAGTATCCTTGTGTTAATAGTCAGTGTGTTACTAAAGTGGTCCCTGATCTTGACAAATTGCTGTCTGTTAAAGGCACCGCCTACTGGCTGTGTGTTTGTGTGAGGCACTGCGTCAAGGGCAATGTTGATCAGCTCATCTGGTGCGGTATCACCTCTACCGCAAGACACTGAAACTGCGTGCAGTGGTATAGAAGATTACTCGCCTGACTGACACGTTTTAGTGGTAACCCTATCATTTTATTGGTGAAAAGTTTTAAGCTGAAAGTCCATTGCATGTTTCTAGAGTAGTTTCACATGAATCCCATTAGTATTTTTTCATATGTAACATGTTGAGTAAGATGTTTTTAGCCATTTCGATGGGCTCTGAAATGATTTTTCTAATTGAATTGATGTTTGAAACTATCTCTCTGTCATAGTTTGAATTGTATTATTTTTTTCTTCGTAAATTTACACAGTGGGCACATGTGGAACAGTTATGTTGAAAAAAAAAACATATTTTACGAACACATTTTAAGCAAGTGGCTGGTAGCACCTTTAAGATAGGTTTTTAATAGATTGTGTGCATTCTCTCTAATGCCACTTGTATTGCGAGGAGAATATTATAGTCTACGTCAAAGGCTTCACACAAATCCGTGAATATTATGGCTGAGTATGTATCTTTGTCCATCGAATTTTGAATGCTGCAGACCAAATCACTTGCTGCTAATGAATTGTTGCTACAGAGGCAAAAATCCTTATTATTAATCATAGCCGGAGAATATATTTTACATAATTTGACTATATGTGCATAAATAACCAGTTCAAATATTTGGTTTAACATGGGCATATTCTGGTCTTCAGTTACGAGGATCTAGGACGACGTTATCTTCGTGTATTGCAGTAATTCTTGCTGTTAGTGTGTCAGGATATGTAACCTTAAGCAGCATTAGGTTAATATTGTTCTTACGGGCTTCCACAAGTGTCTCAGTGCAATTTTTTTAAACATTTCACATTTATAATAATTTCCTAGACTTACTTACTATTTAGCTTTTTTTTATAAATTTTTTAATCTCTGTATTATCACAGGATTTCAGAAAGTATACTGTGGGGTGATTTACCAAGATATTTTAGCATGTTGATTTTGTCATTAGGTTTAGTTTGTACATAGTTTTAATGACATTGTGAGTCCTTTCATTGTAAAGTATTGACACAAAACCGGAGTTATTTCTATTGGTCGCTCCATACAGTACTGTTAGAATCCATATTTTTTTTATTACATGCCAGCTCTTTTCGTTATTTCAGAGAATAGTGTTCATATTTTGCTATGTTTTCCAAGCACTAACTTTATATTCTGCGAATAATTGTATGATATGCTTATTCAGGCATTGCCTTTTCAAAGGTGTGATATTATTCATATTAGGCCTAGTGAATTTTCCTTTCAGTTTCATGTTTTTTTAAAAATGTTATTTGGTGTAGTTTATCTTTCGGAAATAAAATCCTTCAATTCAGGTGTAATCCATGTACTATTTATTCTCTGTTCATTCTAACCCGAGTTTTGATGTAAACAAATATATCATTGCGCTTTGCTGGCTTCTAATTGGCTCAATTTGTGCAGCACGCTGACGTATTATTTTCAACCGACAAAACTGTGTATAGTTGGTATCACAGGAAACAACAATGCGCTATGTATTAAAACAATATTTATTGCGTGAAAATTTGTATGTTGTCGACATACGACGACAAAAATAAAATGAAAATTTTTCATGTTCCAGTGACCAATGATTGTACTGAAATATTCTGGTACTAACATAACAAAAGTTTGGTGCTCTATGCAGGAAAAAAGTCGTCAATAAAACGAGTGACTAAACTTACTGTTAAATCCTCTAGGATTATTTTGTACATCTATTTTTCGATAACCATGCATCACATCTTCACAGTTCACGTCCAATGACACATAACAGTCTATGGACCATGTGAACATACTGACATGAGGATGGACCAAAATAGATCAAGGAATTTTTGTGTGAACGGAAACTGGATGTACGGAAAAACCAATCTCTGTAACCACAACATTGATGTGTTAATGTCCAAAAATGCTTTGAGAAAATAAAGTACTAAATTGTTTGTAACATTTCTGACTTATTTTTACAGTGGTAATTATTACTGAACTAAACTTTTTATATTTTCAGGTTTCAGAGTATCGTGCATCTCTAAATATGAGCAAGTGTTTCAAGAAACTCGTATGTTCAGTGCGTCAGTCATTAAATAACTCGTGTAACAACTGTACGGACGTTTCGTTTGCTATCCATAATTATAGTAATTAATAAAAATATAGCGTCGTAGATTGTGCGTACAACGTCTGCAAACATTTAAATTTTGTGTTGTTGATATGCTTACGTCTTCGTTACTGGAATTTGTTTACCAAAAACAAGTTTTATGATAGCTCCAGTCGTTGAGTGTTGGTATCGTTTTGAATTTATTGTAAAACTTTTTGCGCTACAGTATATTTTTGCGATGCCGCCAGCAACCATTTTCGGAAGTGGCCTACTATTTCTGTCTATGTGAAAAGTGATTAATCACCTACATAGTGTTTTGTTGAATTATTTTTTAACTGTAGGCCCTGTGTGCCAATTTTCTTACGGTGCTGTAGCGTAGATGGATGATGATATTTTGTGTTCGTAGGTAAGTAAGCTATTGTTATAATCATGATGCGTGCACGACGAGGCAAGATAAAATATAATTGCAAGTGGGCGCAAAAGTTCATTTGGTTGAGGCCTGAAAGCAACAATTTATGTAAAGCCAAATGCAGTATATGTGAGTGTAAAACTTAACACATCATTTCTTTGTGGTACAGAAAATTACTTGAAATTCAAGATAAAGTTGGAGTAATGTGGAGTGAGAGGAGTTGGTGGAAAGTGAAGGGGGGGAGTTTCTTTTAATTTTTCTATTAGTTTTCTTCAGGTTTAAGAAATATATATTATTGTAAGCAGTTTTGTTTGTTTTCAGGAAAATTCAAATTATAATGTACGGAAGAATATTTTTGATATTCAGGGAAATGTATTGGAAAGTGTCTGTAATATACGGGAAATGTTTTTGTAAATGTTAGTGGGCTTCCTGTGTTAGTTTCTAGTAGGAAGTTAGTCTAGTGCACTAATAAGAGATAGCAGAGCGAGTACTGTAATAGTTTACATTTCTGTTTAGAGGTAGCAGCACACGTACTGTATTAAACTTGTCATTTGCGGGGGCAATAAAGGTTAATACTCACATAGCTAAAACACTAAACTTATTACATATTTTAGGGAATACAATGTATTGTAATTCTGTCTCCTCAGCCATATTTAATCTGGTTTGTAAGCCATTTTCATACACTTATTCTCAAAATAGCACACTTCATCCCAACCTTTATATAAAGAGAATTGAGCAAGACAGGCAAGGCAGTACTTAAAATGTTTGAGAATAGGCCCCCTGGTTGATTTGTTACACAGCTTCTCAATACCTAGGTGTCCTTTGCTGGTTAATGCTCCTCCAGTGATCTTCTGGACAAGAATTTTTCGTAGTTATTGACTACGCATCAGAAATTGTATTCTTTGTTGAGTGTTCTTGCTCGACCCAGTAGTTGTACGCTGTTAGGTGATCATTCAGAAAGATCTGTTTGGTTTTCACCATGTATTCCTAGCTCTCTTGTAAATATAGTTCCTTTGAATTGTTTCTCTTCATACATATCCCATGATTATAGATGTAGACACAGTCTGATACCGTGGTTGATGCAAGTTGTGGCACCCGTGTATTTCACTGTCCTGTCAGATATGTCGTATTACTTTACAAATGTTTTTGAGCAGCTCAACACAGTTCTTTTCTGGTCTGATAGGTTGTAGTGGTACCGTCCCTTCTCTCCCGCATGCCTCTGGGAACAGCAGCAGAGCGTCTCTTTATCTCATTTTAGTGGATCGTGGGTTTGTAGTGCAAATGAAAGAGGATGCGAGCTGTTTAGGTTGATGATTGTAAGAGTTTTATTACCAAATAATTTTTATAAATAAAGTGGCGTACAATGTGTAAAAATCAAAATATGAAAATATGCCAGTGTTTTTCAAAGTCTAAATATAAAACCAAGTAATTTTGTTTACTCTGCTGTAGATCAGTCTATAGTTATAACCATGAGCGTCACCAGGAATTATTTCAAGGGAGGGGCAAAGATTTAGAAATTTAAGTTTAGCTTTCATGAAACTAATCTATTATAAACAAAAAATTTACTTTTTGCAGCGTCTGACGACACAGACCATTGTTTTGCAGCCTTTGACACAAATTAAGACTTTTTCACAGTGCCTGACACAATTAGTGACCTTTTTTTGTAGGGGTCTCCAAGTTTCAGGGGGTGGGCCACTGCCCCCCTTGCCCCCCTCGTGGCGCCCATAGTTATTACAATAAAAGATAAATATGTAAATATTCTCTCCGAACGTAAAATAATAAAGAAAAACCTGAAATTGGAGAACAATCACAATTTCCTAAACACAAATTCAGTTTCAAAGCAGGATAAAATAATAAGTCACAATCATATAAATGGCAACGTAAAAAAAATAGGTCAGATATTTTTCCGTGGAGTGAAAAACTTGGAAATATGATGTTGCACAAAAAGCAAGGTTGCACTGATATGAAGTATCCTTCCGTCCTGCTTTTCCAGTTTCTTTTGCAACTTTTTCAGAGCACACTTTGCGTCTTCTCTTAGCTTTCCTTTCCCCAGGAGGAATAGAAATCCTTTTCAGAAAGTGCTTCCCTGAAAGTCGGGAAAGTTGAGATCCACTTCTACCAGGATTCGTTTGTTCCTCCACTGCTACTGCCAAGTCATTACACATATTCCTGACTCTAAGCAGCATGCAGGTGTTCTTGTACACTGTCTTGTACATAGTACAAGCATTTGATATGCACATCAAAATCACGTGGAAGGCCAATTTCCGCCACCATTTCATGCTTCTGTGGTCAAACACACCATATGACATGCGCTGGTCTGGCAAGTCTACACCAAATTTCGTGCATGTCCTCTTCTGTCTGTGAACAGGACCATTTCTGCTTTGTGTCGTGTGCTGATCATATAGACGTCTCGTTTGTCCTTCCAGCACACTGCTAAGGTATTACCCTTCTGGCAATGTATCTGCTGTCCGCTTTGGATTGCGAAGGGCAGTTGGCATTCCACGTCTGTTTTTCTGCACAGTGCCCACCAGTGCTGTCTGAATGCCTTCCAACTCTGTGATTAGAGTTGGGCTGGTGTAGTGCCTGTCTGTGTACAATGTATGTCCTTTACCAGCTAGGTGGTCAAGTAATCTTAGAACTACATTAGTGACAATGTTTTCCTGTCCACAAAATATATTAAAATTCCATATGTAACCCGAATCATATTGGGACAACATGTAGTTTTTGATACCAAACCTGCTCAGTTTTTGAGGCATGTACTGCTTGATGGACACATGCCTTTGTCAATGGTTACATCTTCTACTGGTTGGTACCCTCTCTGAATTTATGATGAACAGTTTCGAATATTGGCCTCACTTTGTAAAGGGGATCAAAACGTGATTCACCTTTCTTCATTGCATTCTATTGCCATTCAAATGAAAGTGAACCAAGATCAATAAAGATCTGTCACTGGCAACCAGATAATATATTTTATTTCTCCAAGACATTTTAACATTTTAGATTTAATGGTGGTTTTTCAAGATGTCTATTTTAGAGATAGGTCTGTAATTTTTGATAAATTGTACAGTCTTCTGTGATGTAAAGAGTATTGCAAACCTGTGTTATGGATTGACAGTGATTTAATTTTCTGTTGCATGTCATGTCAGAGTATCTTATTTAAATTCACATAATTTTAAGCCTCTATGTAACTTTGTTATTTCTGATATCAAAACTTTTTCGGTCTGTCTTAATTTGAGCCATATCCATTAATCAAGAATAGAAGTTTTCAAACCAAAAACATGATTTTCACCATTCTTTCCTTCTTAAACTACTGAAGTTACAGATTCAATCGAACTTTGATATCTATTCTTAATCTTCCTCTTTCAAATGTGAGCTGTCTGAAATTCCCTAGGTCAAAAAATCCTGAGAGGTGATTATCTTGACTGATGGGACGGGGGATGTTAATGGACCGACTTAAAATTTGGGAGGCAAAATGATTTTTCTTTTGTTTCCCATAATACTTTATGAATTTTTTGGGGTGTGCTCAGATTTTTTATATTCATTTAAAAATTCATTTCTTGGGTTCCTAAAGTAGATCTTTGAAATAATGCTAGCAGGAAATTAATTTTCTGACACATTTTTTTCTCTAATTTATTTAGGGTAGGTGGGGGTTAAATTTTAGGGCTTCTAACATTTGAATAGTTTAACCTACAGAGCTGGGATTTATGTGGTATGTTTCTGTAAAGTCTAGTTTAAACCAACTATAGCATTGTTAATAACACACGTTTTGAACAAAGTTACTAACATTATTATAAAAATGCTTCAAAATTTTTGAGACCATGCTATCAACAACCATCAGTCTATTCGCAGCATTTCCATTTTCCAACACACCTTCAACATCACCTTCCTTTTGCCAGCATTTGTTAAACATTAAGTTTGTACCTATCCACGTTTCATCTAAGTAAAATATTTCACGACCTTCTCCCCTAAACTGTTTCAGTGTTCTTAGATATGTACTTAGAACGCTAAACCACGACATCAGCTCTTTCTCCTAAAAACTTGTGTTTCTTTTGAGACCGCTTTTACACGAAACCCATGTCCTTCAGAAGTCTTTATTGACAATTGGCTCCACCTCCATCCAATTCTTTCGCGAAGAATTGGCATAACACGTCAATAGACTGTTCAGGAATTCTGTTAGACAATTTCACTATACATAAATGTATGTGGCAGCAGTGTCTACAATAATGTTGGTGTAATTTTACACCAACACATGTATGTGTGTTTGTACAATAATGTCAGTTAAAAAACTGTAACTATTGTATGTTAAATATTCATGTCATAGTAGGGTTTTTTATGTGCGGTTGTATTAAATAACACATTCTTAAAGGGTGAAAGTACTTTAAAATGTTTACACTTTCGTAACCCCATAAAAATAATTTTTTAGCAATAAATTTCTTCTTTTCCCATTATTATAAAGTAACGCGTACCTCGGGTGGGATCGGGATAGCGAACTACGCTGTTGATGTGAGTGAAGGGCGCCAGCAATACTCCCCGGGTACTGCACTTCGAGACTCTTAGGCCTCAGAGTGTGGTTTGTTCGGTGTGTTCGGTATCCCACCCGATGCGTCGATGTGAGTGATTGAGTGTTGAACGCACGTGAATGGATTAACACATATGGCTTGGGAAAGCCAACTTAACGTGACGCGTTGATGTGAGTGGTGAACGCACGTGAATGGATTAACACATATGGCTTGGGAAAGCCAACTTAACGCGATGAGTGATTGAGTGGTGAACGCACGTGAATGGATTAACACATATGACACTGACTATACACGGACTACCCACTTAAAGGATGTTGGCCCCCAGTACGCCTGATAACTTACGTTGCTTACACTGGCAATATTAGGTGTCTAGAAATGAGGTAAACAGTATTTCACTTACAGATGATTTATTACGCTTACGTTACACAGTGCCAAAATAATGTCTGAATTACGCACGCAGCGAGGTAAACGTAGTGATGCGTCCCTTGCAGTAACAATAACCCTAAAACACATGATAGTGTACGTGATAGTGAATTTTGCCTAGTGACTACGACCGGCTGGTAGATCGCACGTGGTTGGTGAGTGATCAGTGTGGAGCTGGTGTACGAAAAGTGAGTCTACGACACCAGAAGGTGCACCTCCTTAAGTAGAGAGGGGCTGGCGGCCACTATGATGGACCGTCAGGTTCGCTTGGAGGCGGGCGTAGAGAGTTGAGTTGCGGTGAGCACGTGCCTAACTGACGTGTCACAAGGCAGCCGTTCCCGTGCACGTTGTAGTGTGGTAGGGCTCTACAAGTGATGTTAGCTGTACAGTGCGAAAACTGTGGCTATCTATGCTAGGCCGGTGGTGGGGTGAATGGCACGTAACACGCTGCACACAGAGTGATGTTCTCAACGAGATGAATTGCGTGAGTGCGTGATAATGAAATGAATGTACAACGTACTGCTCACATGTATGCTGAACACAATGGCGGTGTACTAACCTGCACGTGGTCGGTCACAAAAACATGAATTACACCCTTAAAATGTTACACAAATACAAAATAACCCTAGCAACACATGTACAAAATTATGCTGAATAAAACAATACCAAAACGAACCTCGTATGGTGAAGGATAAGTGCCGATGTCTCACGATACTAAAGTTCCTAACCACGTGGTGGTGCCAATGAGGTGTTTAAGTTAAAAAAAATACCAAAATGGTCACAATTATTAAGTTAAGCGGATGCGCAATGCGATGGAGAATATCTGGTAATGTGTGCTAAGCAAAGGTGAGCCGGTATACTAACGAGACTATGGAAAACTAACAATCGGTGAAACAAAAGATGATGAGCACACGGACAGGCGTCTTACTTCTCCAGAAGACTATGACGAACTGCCACGAGGAAGGCAGCCGCCAGGGGCTCCTTGCCTCGCTACGGGGTTTACACACTTCCGGTACCTCGTGCGCGTGAAATATTAATATTTTATGAAAAATGGCACACACTATATTACATAATAAATTGCGTTACATTTTTTGCTGATATTGAATGATGCATTTCTAAATGTCTGCTGAAAACACGAAAGTAAACATAGCGAATGTGGTAACCCTTGATGGCCTTCGGCACACCCTGTACCCTGCTGTTTGATACACAATCCACTTTGCACTGAATGATTTGGCATGCATACACACTGTGGGGTTGCGGTACGATTATGGGAGAGTCTGAGAATACTTTTGGGTGGGTGGAAAAGGACACACTCGCGCCGTTATAGGCTTAATCCATACGCTGGCCCTGCGGCCGGCGTCAAAAGTAAGATATGTTATATAGGGTAAGTGTGTGCAATAACAGTGTCAGAACACCAGGGGTGCCGGACAATAAGAGGGTAGGTTCACTGCCACCAGTCTACCTAGAGCTTATGAAAGCAGGGGGATAGACCCCCTTAAGGCCTAGATGGTGGGAAGGCCTCGCCTGAAAGATGTTACCAGGCGTGCGGTTTATTACTTCGGAAGCGAGAAGGGATCGGACGTGTACCAACCCGGACTTACAGCATGGGCAATTCAGTTACAGTAAATATTTAACGTTTGCATACCTCTAGCGCCATAAAAGATAAATGCCTAAAATAAACCGTAAACATGAAGAACCTGTGCTCAAGGTTCTAATTCTATACTACCCCAAGAGAAGTACATACTACAATACTAAAGAATTACAAGGTTTTAAACTTGTACTCGCAGTACGCGCAATAGTAGACCTTGCGAAAACCTTTGACTGGCTTAGTACAATGATTACATCTACAGGTCTCCATTTCCCGGAACAAGATGGTCTTCACATATGTATCGGAGACAAACTCTGCCTGTTTACATATAGGACAAGAAACTTAGTTTAAGCATGGCAAGCCATTAACATTCAAAGAAAGAAGAATTCAAACCAATCTTTTATTTCTACGTTTATCAAAATAATTCTTTAACATACAATGAAATGAAACTTCTTTCTAACAACGAAGC
The DNA here is from genome assembly GCA_003012365.1 of Medauroidea extradentata. Lineage (NCBI taxonomy): Eukaryota > Metazoa > Arthropoda > Insecta > Phasmatodea > Phasmatidae > Medauroidea > Medauroidea extradentata. Next base: position 18,454 of record PNEQ01098230.1, read on the forward strand.
TAAAATGTTAGTTACAAATATAATAAGTACACTTACATCGTGACATCGTTCCCTCTCGAGCAGCAAGCGTCGATCAGCGACCACATAGAGAATAAGAGCATAAGAGCGTAAGCGCTAGAAGAGCATAGCGAATAAGAAGAAGGTAAATAAGAGAGTGAGTCAGCTCGCTGAAGGGGTATATATTCACCCACTGCCCGTGGCCTCTGGCCTCCCGATTGACGTCAATGGCACAGGGTTCGATGTTACACCACAGAAAGCAATGACTGGACAGTGGCGTGATGACTATGTTGCTATCCGCTTTGAACTACTTAAATTGAATCACCAGAGAGAAATCGTCATCCGATGAGCCAAAGTTCATAAATAATGGCATTCACGCGCCGCAAATGTTTACTTGTTTGCTAGCTGCGCGTTTACGTAACCTCTTTCTTACAGTACAGCCTTTGGCTGATGAAACATTATAAACAGCTTGCGTGACATGTAGAACCGAACATTTATATAATCAATATAAGAATACAATACAAAATTTGTTTTGAACAAAACACAATATGAAATTAATAAAGTACTAATACAATGGACTCAGAACAAATATACACAAAATAAGTTTTCGTCTTAAAATCTGACTCCTCACAATGCCCCCTCCTTTAGAAAACTGATTTTGCCTGAATTCAGCGAATCTGTTTAATTCAGAATTACGATTTGTGTTACCTTTATACAAAACTTACTGAAAACAGTTTATTAATTCACCCTGTATATGCTATCTACTAGCAAAATAAAAATTACAGCATTCGACATTTTATTTTTGAACTGCCAAACTGATAGCATCGCTGACCTTTGAATGTTAAACTCCTGATAAAAACTTTGTATACAAAGTCAATTGACATCGAGTCTACAGGCGAAGGATGACACCCACAGGCGGTACAAAGGTCGGATAAGTATCACAAGCTGGGTTCCCAGGCATCATCGCTAAGTGATAAAGGCGGACTTTGAGTCTCACACAAGACTTACTGCAACGGGTTGAAGTTCCCGCTTACAAATGTTAATATTCTGATGGCTCCGGTTTGCTCTATTAAGTAGATCTCAACGATCTGTATTATCATCATTGGGTCAAGCAATGCCTGATTCCCATTTTAAACATCCATCAGATTTTAATGCTTCTCCTAAATAAACCAAACTTATGAAGCAAGATATTGTTTACTTATTCCACCTTACAGCTAGGGCCTCTAGGAATCCTTTACTCAAGCCTCCCGCCTATGTATTCTTCCGCAACTATGCAATCACCTTCGGCAATCAACTCTCTGTAATGTGATGAATGCTAAAATATTTTCTTTAGTAAATTTTATAAATCAATTTATTTCCCCTACATTGATTCACGTAATTAAATAGTCTGCGTTACTGTTACTTTCATGAAGTAAGCTATTACTTCACACAACATGTAAATACTTTGATGTTGTTATTACATTTCTCATCTTAACAACATTACTTGTTTCACTAAAACAATAGTTATCTCATCAGTATTACATTACCAATCATAATAGCGTTACTTATATTAATAAAATAATTATCTTATTACTTGGTTGTCAGTACTTACTAAAATTGTTTACAATTCAACCTTTGAACTTTTTGAAATTACATTATTTTTACATTCTTGAAGTTCTTGCTTTACAGAATATAATATTTCTTAGTTCCTCTTATTCTATGTTATTTTCTTACATTACATAACTATCATCTAAAGATATTTTCACGATGTTACAACTTCTAATAATGATTATTTAATTCCCACAATAGATCTCCATATTATTGCTAACCCACTGATTATTGAACTTACTACTTTTATTGCGCATTTGACTAGAACACACACAAAATGAGTAGCGATTCAAATTTAAATTTGCACAAATCAATTATGCTCTAAACATATTTTCTTCAGCTCAATATAACCTTGATAACTTTATTACAATAACTTCACTTATTTTTCATTACTAATTGCAAAAGATTTGCTTTTATTAGGGATTCTACTGTCCTCTAAGCGAATTCTTTGTGCGTATATTTCAATGAACAACCTTAGGATTCGGGACTGTTTACACTTGCGCTTTCTTGTCTCTGTTCCTCTTTGTCTAGTTCTTCTTGGCATCACTGTATCTCCTGATAACAGAGCGTGTTGACCTTGAGGGTGGCTTCTCTCTTCTTCTTCCGGATCACGTACTCTCTGTAACACTGGGGAATCTTATATGAGCAAACAATTACAAACACAATAATTATAAGTATTTGCAACACAGAATAACCTGACACGATACTCGTGCTTGTTTCACAAGACTGTTTCAGTTTTAGAAGGTTGATATAATTTTTAATATCATTTAAGGATATTCCTTCTGCGAGAGAATCTGTTTCATTTAGTTCTGTCAGGATACTCTGCATATCCGAATCATCATACTTGTCTTGTTTGATTACCTCATCAAAATGTACTTTTAACATGTTTTGAATATTGTGTATAAAAATCTGATTTAGCAATACATCAACAGTGGTTTCTCCCGAAGAGTGTGGTAGTAGCATTAACTGTTTACCATGTACACTACAACCTGGTTCCAATTTTAAATAACCAGTTCCCTGTAATGTTTGTGAAGTAATAGTTTTGTTTTTGTCACTGCACTTAATTACTATGTCAGTTGGATCTTTCAAACTACTATATACCCATGCGTTATTGAATTTAAGTTTATGAAATCTAGGAAGAAAGTCCGTGCTTACTTTGATATTGCATAATTGTTTCACTGATTCGGTATTTCCTACAAACAGGCTGTATAAACATGATTTGCTCACATGGCTTTTTATGGGCCATATAGGAGGACATACATTTGCTACAGATTCTCGACAGTAACCTAAGTCAGCTGTATTTAGTTCGATAAAGAAAAGCTTGTTGTCGGTAACTGCTATATATTCTCTGTTTGCTACTATCTCCATGTAAGTATTGTTATTTAAACTGCTAGCAGGTAAGCTGATTGCTTTGTATAGATTGAAATAACGATTTTGAGATTTTAAAGGTAATTCCACGTACAATCTAAGAACAGAACCTACAGTAGCTGCATGCACTGTAGCTAAGTTGTAATAAGGATAAATCTCGTCAGTCTTCAGATTTGTTAAGAAAGATAATTCAGCTGGCAAAACAATACTTCTCAATACTCTTGTTAATTTAGTGGGAGTTATGAAGTAGGAAGATAATTTACCGAAGCTGGTAAGATCTAAGGCTTGAGTGAACAAAGTAACTTCTTCCCTAATGTCACTTAATATGGATTCAAACGTCCTCATAGCAGAACTCACGTGATAAAATACACTTATTTGCTTATGAATATTATTTATTTCCGCATATACTGACTCCTGTAAATCATTCAACTTATTTCCAATTGTATTGGCGGCCCTGGCTAATTTGCGAATCATTCTTTCATGTCTAGTTACCGATTTCTTTGTTTGGTTTAATAAGGTAATTTGATCTTCCAATATACCGACAACTTCGTTATTATTACGATAAACCTTAGACAGTTTATCATTTATTTTAACTAAGTCACTTTCTGTAAGGGTACCGAAAAGAAATTTTAGTACTTCACCTCCCACGTCTATCAGACCTCGTTTATTCCTGCCTCGTGGTTCTAAAGTATTCCTTAAATTATCAATCAGAGTTGATACTTTGTTTGCTTGTGTTGTGAGGACCTCGACCTCTTGTATTATAGTCTCTCGTATACTCTGACTGTAATTTCTCATAAACTCCTCGGACTCGCTAGCATAAGTTGACGAGACATGTTCTAAAAAGAACATAAACTGACGTACAGCTGCTGAATAGTAACTTATGTCTATATTTAAAATTAGATTCCATTTATCACCTGTTACCAACATGTTTCCTTCCTTTAGAAATACGGTACCTCGACTCTGAGATTGGTACCATCTTCTGGCTGTTACTGCGATGACTGCGACCAACAAAACTGCCAATATCACTGTGAACAAAAAAGAGAGATTTTTCACTGCATCTTTAATTATGACATAACCCAGGGCAAGTTCTGAACAGGTCGTCTGCTTCTAAGCGCATACCCTTCGCTAAGTGTATCGTCTGTCGTTCTTTCCAACACCTGGTCCGGTGGGTTAAAATAAGCCACGTCAATGCTTCCTAAAATTATTGCTAAATTCGCGTCTCCTGTCTGTTCTTCGTATTTTTCATTATTCTCACTAGCCTCGTGCTTATTTAGAACAGTTTCATCTACATGTCCAACATAATCACCTTTTTGTAGAAATTCAGCACCTTTGTGAAGCTTAAGTCTATTTACATGCACTAGATGTGTCTTGCGACCATATATTTCCTTAATCTTGAAATTAACAGGGGATGTCTGTGATACCACTCTGTACGGACCCAACAATTTGGGGACAAATTTCTTATTTAACCCTCTGGGGACTGTCTCATTTTTCAAATAAACTCTATCACCTATTGTTATTTTTACATCTTTTGACCTTTTATTAAACTGATATTTTCTAGAGTCGGCGACTCTGTAGATTCATCCTAACTACCTCAAATGAGTTTTGTAGGCGCAACAACAATTCTTTTCCATAATTTTCATCTAATGCGTAATTTATTTGTTTTGGCCTTACTATGTCATCAAATGGTAAGCTAATATCTCTGCCATGTACTAGGAAGAACGGGGTTTCTCCTGTCGCGCTGTGTGGGGTACTCCTGTATGCGAATAAGGCATACGGAATCCATTCATCCCAGTTACGTTGATCTTTATTTACAAAGTGAGATATCATCGTTATAAATGTCTGATGGCTACGCTCTACCTGACCATTGCAAGCTGGGTGGTATGCCGTGGTTTGGAGCTTCTTAATTTGCAAGAGTTGACAGACAGCGTTCATTAGCTTTGAAACGAAGTTCGAACCTCGGTCAGTTAATAGCTGGTCGGGAGTACCATGCCTAGTGATAATTTCAGTAACGAAAGCTTTTGCCACAGTTTCTGCTCTTTGATCGGGAAGGCATATTGCTTCTGGGTATTTGGAAAAGGCGTCCTGAAAAGTAAGTATATATTTATTTCCGTTTAAGGTAGTAGTTAGAGGTCCCACTATATCCATACTGACCCTTTTAATTGGATATAAGACTTCCTAAAATCTTTGTAAAGGAGCTGGCTTATTGTCAGGAGCACGTTTTCTAATATTATAAGATTCACAATTTTGACAGTAATTTACTACATCACTGTACATATTTTCCCAATGAAACATTGATCTTATCAAGTCGTAAGTTCTACGAATTCCTTGATGACCTACGCAAGGCAAATCATGGTAATGGGATAAAATTTTCATTTTCATTGATTTTGGTACTACTAGCCTATCCTCTCTCTCATTACCCTCTCTACACTTATACATTATTCCTTCCTCGTCTAAAAAATACTGGGAATCCTTCTGGTCCAATTTCTCCTTTTTAATTCTTATAACAAAACTGTCTTTTTCTTGTTCGTCCTTAATTCTTTGTCTGTCCCAAATTGGGGTGTAAGGAGGCGAAATCGTATGAACAGGTAATCTAGAAAGAGCATCAGCATTACAATTTATTTTACCGGGTTTGTGTATTATATTGAAATCATATTCTGATAATAAAAGAGCCCGTCTAGCTAGTCTCGAACTAGGTTTTTTCATACTCAAGAGCCAACGTAGTGGTCTATGGTCGGTGATTACCGTGAATTTTCTACCAAAGAGGTAATATCTCCACTTTTTAACTGCAAATACGATCGCTAAGCATTCCAACTCGGTGGTCGAATAATACGTTCAGCCTTGTTTAACTGCCTTGAGTTGTAATATATTGGGTGATCTTTGCCATTGACCTCTTGTGATAACACAGCGCCTGTCGCTGTACCAGAGCTATCACACGTCACAATGAATGGTAGAGAGAAGTCTGGGTATTTCAGCACTGGTTTGTCGCACAAAGCGTCACGCAGTTGTTCAAAAGAATTTTGTCTATCCTTTTTCCAAATAAATGGTATATCTTTCTTAGTTAATTCAGTTAAAGATTTCACTATGTTGGAAAAGTTTATAATGAACCTCTGGTAATAACCAACAAGGCCAAGAAATTGTCTTACTTCTTTAACGTTCTTAGGCATAGGGTAAGACTTAATTACTTCTATCTTTTCCGTATCTGGTTAAATGCCTTCTTCAGAAACTATATGACCTAAATATTTCACTGAAGTCAAAAGCAAGTTACATTTTTCGGGTTTTAATTTAAGTTTCGACTCTCTAAAACGTTCAAAACCTAACTGCAAATTATCATAATGCTTTTCCTTTGTTTTGGATAAAATAATTATATTGTCGAGATATACGAAACATGCCTTTCCTATTAGTCCTTCTAAAGTTGAATTCATAAACCTAGAAAATGTAGCGGGAGCATTAATAAGCCCAAATGGCATTTTTAAACAGTGGTAGTGACGATCGGGTGTGGAGAAGCCTGTTTTCTCCTGATTTTCCTTTGCTACGGCAATTTGCCAAAAACCTGTGCATGCATCTACGACTGAGAAATATCTTGCACCGCCTAACATATCAAGGGTCTCATTTATCAATGGAAGGAGGTAAGGGTCGAGGACGGTCACTGCATTGACCTGCCTCATGTCCAAGCAAGCCCGTACTTTAGTACCTCCATCCGCAGTCTTTTGGGATACTAAAATAATAGGTGCCGACCATGGACTAGTAGAAGGAACTATAATACCTGCTTCTAGCATAGTGTCTATTTGTTCTTGGAGTACGGGTTTCTGACTATGAGGCACCCTATATGGCCTCACGCTAATTGGTCTCGTGTCTCCGGTGTAGATTTTATGTACAACCTTATCTGTACATCCTAATTTCTGTCCTTTCTTTAAAAATACATCATATTTTTTTATTACTAGCAACAAATTTTCTCTGTCAGGACCTTCTAAATGTTCTAATTTTAGCTGACAACTTATATCACATTCGCCGTCTGGTACAAAATCAAAATAACTAATGAAACATTATAAACAGCTTGCGTGACATGTAGAACCGAACATTTATATAATCAGTATAAGAATACAATACAAAATTTGTTTTGAACAAAACACAATATGAAATTAATAAAGTACTAATACAATGGACTCAGAACAAATATACACAAAATAAGTTTACGTCTTAAAATCTGACTCCTCACAACGGCACCTGTTTATAACTTTGAATTTTATGCAGTAACTAAGTGTTAGTTTTCAAGTTGTAACAGCTGGCATATATAGAACAATATTAATGTAAAAACATCCAGCTTTTAAAACTCATATTTGCACATTAATACCTTAGAGAAAAAAACACACACAATAAAGAGCACGGTAGCAATATTGTATCCATGTGGGCTGCAATAGCGACACACATTAAAATTAATTAAAATAAAATATTTACATATATCACACACCAATAAATTACAGTTAAGTTATTAAAATACCCTGTAGCAACAAGAAAATAAAAATGAATCATATTATTCACTGTCATAGTCAGTGCAAATAATGACAAACCAGTTTTTCCCTCCAACCCAGCGCAGTACTTGTCATGGAACCAACGAACACATTTCACATATTGTATCCAGTTCACTTTTTTTCCTACATCGTCATAATAATAGCCTCTACAAGTCTTTATTAATGTGCCGAATGATGGCATGCTATTTTGAAGAGGAGAAGCAGAATGGTTCACAATGGTGCTGGAAACTGAAGGCGACTATGAAGTTTCAGGTGAATTTATGATTGGGTTGATAAGAGGGGAAAGTTGGGAATTTTCTGAAAGTGTGCTGGGGGCAATAGCAGTTGGAGGAATAACTTCTGGGTTGAAGGGTTGTATCCCCGTAGCACGGAAAGATGAGACAGCATTATTTGGAGTTGCTGATTTTAGCCACGAACCACAAAATATTTTACCAAACTGAAGTTTTCCAATAGGACGACCCGGATTCGCTCTCTGAAATGTGTTGACAGCTTCTGTTCAGTATACTTTCAGAGCCTTGAAAACTCCTTTGTCAAGAGGTTGAAGCTCATGACTGCAATGAGCTGGCAAAACCGAGAGTTGGATTTCAAGCGATTCTGCTGTGTCCAGCACACTAACGTCTTGGTGGCTAGCATGTTCATCCAAGATTAGGAGGACATTTCCTGGTAAACGATGCTTGTTAAAATGGCAAAGCCAATTGCAAAACTCTTTGGTTTGCTTGTGGCCTTTTTCTGTCATCGCAAAATCTGATCCTGATGGAAGTCCGTCCGCGTATTCAACTTTCGTATTCTTGCCTTTGAAAATTACGAAAGGTGGAATCCAGTTGGTTCTTGTAGCATTACCACAGGTTACAACAGAAACTGTTTCACCTTTCTCTGCATTCGTTGCTGGGTACACCCTTTTGCTTTCTTTCTGGGCAAGCACTTACTCAGTAGATCCATAACACAACTGAAGGCCAGTTTCATCGACATTGTAGATTAGTTGGGGGCGTTCACCAAGTCCATTTCGGCAATTGTCTCTTGCAGAAGTTCAAAATACCGTTGTACAGTTTCTTTGTTGAAACACATCAACCTTCCAAAGTTGAGAGCTTCTGGAGTTCTCATTGACAGATTACGAAGCATGAAAGCTTCAAACCATCTTCTCCCAGCTTTTTCCCAGTGAAACTGATGTTTTATGTTGTTTGAAGAACAATACTGAAAAACTACTTCACAAACACTCTTTCTTGTCGACCCAAACCCGACAGCTTACATTTTCTTGATCCTACTGACGAGGTGATTTTCTTGCTCCTCTGACAAAGTTCTATCACGCCCAAGTTTCTTAATGGAACTATTGTGTAACAGGTGGTCCTGCAATGTTCTGTGAGAAATTTTGGCTTCCGTGGCAGCAGTTGCTACTTTGGACCCATGCCGAACATGTTCAACTGCCCTAAGGAAACAAAACCATTTCAACGTTATAAATAAGTGACGATACAAAGACTAGCCGTTGTACTTTTTTGAAGGGAAAAGTACAAGCGCTTTGTAAAAGTTACAATTTTACAGCACATGGACCGACAGCATTATGTTTCCTGCTGCGTCCTGTAGGTGGGTGATAAGATAATAGCGCAGAATGATAAATCAGATTGTAAAAACTATCTTGTACTCACCTTCGTCTTCCTGGAGTTGATTGACGTTCGCCAGGATTTTTCTATTTTCTCTTCGAATTCTTTCGATAAAAGTCTTTCTTACTCCTGTATAAGTAGCTGCTCTTTCTGTTGATTTGTTTAGAGGAACAAACAAACATTTATTTTTCGATTCTTCATCACATACCCTAATAACACTAGCAATTATGTCTCTTTCCTTGCTGTGCAACACTTTGTTGAATCTTTTCGGTTGTGTGTCACTGTCCATTGTTAGCAACCCTTACTGTAACAAATGTATTTGGAACAGCACGCAGCATAGACAGAAAGTGAAAGCAGGCTCCTCTACCTCCCCTCAACCGCCCCTTTCCCCCGGGAAACTGCTTACCTCACCCCTGTGCTACGAGCCGTCTAGAAGTTTGAAACTGACTGTAGTTTCTACTTCGCTTTTTAACACAAGTCCAAAATATTGGAGATATTTTTTTTTTTTTAGTTCCACTCATGTTTGAAGACATAACCTGCAAAAGCACATAAACTATAAATAAGTGCAAGCTATTAAGCCCATTAGCACACTGATCGCTAAAAATATTGTTTCTGTGTCTATTCCTTGTCACTATATTTGTTATACTCTCACAGTATGAGAATAAGACCATTTCGTCGTTGCCGGGGGATAACCTATGTACAAAATTCAAAAATTTTCAGAAAAGTAAAAAAAAAATGATGTTAGTGTTTGGGGTATTAACTATCACAGAACTACATACACATAATTCATTTGTATTAGTCTGTACACATAAGTACAATTACGTAAAAAAAATTTTTTTACGAAGTCTCTTTAATACAATCAATGACACATAGGAGGTTTTTAACCGGCAACGACAATTTGTTGCTAGTTCTAATTTTAAATTTGTCTAAAATGTTAGTCAAGCTGAAGTTCTCAATTGTGTAACCACCTTGAAGTAGAATGAGTGGATCGTGTATCGGTATCATTCGTACAACACAGAAATGTATCAAGGAGTGTTACAATTCTCAGACAAAAATGTTACACTCATGCTTAAAAATTGCAAGCAACAGTGTGATGTTTATTTACAGAATAACTAATACTATCACAACGACAGAAAGTACAGTAGCTCTTTCATTGTCGTTATTGTATTGACTCTCGAGGCGTACAGGAATGTGAACAAAGCCATATATATTTTGATTAACTGTTAAAAATAACCAATTGGAATTTTAGAAATACTGTAATAAGTTAGAATCTTTAACTTAATATTCAGTCATTGTAACCGAGGCAATTAGAGGCTCATCATGACATACGTATGCATTTTAGGAAAATTTTTTCGCACTTATCATAAAAGCTTTTGGGAAGTACAAAGAAGTAAAGAATTCCACATGTAATCTTATACATTGGTTTATACAACTGTTGCTATTGCCAGACAATTCAACTAGTTTAGATCCTATAAACCAAGAAATTGTAAAGATTAAAATACTGAGCCTTTAGTGGTTTTCACAGCATCTAATTACTGGTATAGCCTGTCTCCCGTAAGAATTCCATTTTTGACAGTTGTGTTCACATACCTTTTTATAGTTGTTTCCATAGAATAAGCAGTGTTTTTCTCTGCAACAAGTGATGTTTGCACAAATACATTCAGCTGATTCTCAAACTGTTCAAAACATTGAAATTCATATTATTTTTCATGTACTCATGACAGTCTTCAGAACTGTCAAAAAAAGGGAATCCTTATGTGAGATAGCCTGTATGTTTAATTTTTCACTAAGCAAGGGTCGTAAGTTGTAAAATAAATAATAAGTAATTGTGAACATAATGCAGCAATGCTAACTGTATGGACAGGGAAGTCGTTAACTCACTGCATTTGGTATTACGAGACAAAAACCTACGGGTACAAACAACATTACAAAACACTTTACAATATACACTAGTTGGGCACTAGCACGGCCTACGGGTAAGAAAACAAACCATACTCTGTGCCTTCGGTAATGGGGTTGGCAGTTATTGCAAAAAGTAGGGGAGGGTGAATTGTTCACTCGAGCCTTCGTGGCAGCTTTTTTTGTTTTATAGTGTTAGACCTCCAAGCACAAATGGAAGCTGCAAAGCCAGCCAACTTTTGCAGTCTTTGCTTCACACACTACCTCCCGTGGCAAATTACATGGACTTCATTCTCGCAAACATTATGCCGTGAAATAATATTTAGCATATGTAGTTGAATAAGTTTATCTGCTTATGTAGTTGTTACTGTATATCTGGGTACAATAGTCAACCACAATTTTACTGCCAGCAAAACAAGATATTCAGTTAGCTGATCTCATATTTCATTGGGAGAGAGGTAAGTTTTTGTGGAAACTAACGTGATGTTGGAAGTCCCCTTGATGACAAATTTTACTGGAACTGTTGTTGATTACTCTTTTTTATATTTATTGTTTCAGTGAATTATCAATATACCTTTCAAAAAGTAATCTGACTTCATGGTTATCAATTGCAATATTTTTAATTACTGCAACAAAAGTGTGCACATGTAAAATACTGAGATTGTTTTTTTTTTTTTCATAGCACTGTAACCATGCCATCAATAATGCGTGGCTTTTTCCTCAATATAGTTAATGTGCTTGCGTACTTTTTTGTTGCAGGTGGTATATGGAGACAATCATCAGAAGAGAACAAGAGTTGGGATAGCTGAAAACTTGTTGCTTCCTAATACATCTTGTATGTTTGACATTGTTTCAGGTAGTGTCTTCATGAGTATCTGTAAACGTTCAAGCAACCATCTGTCTTCCCTTACCTTAATAGTCTTATTTGCCATTTTCACTTGAGTCTTTTGGTTGCAGCTGTTAGATCCTTTTGCATTAGGTCACCATTAAATTATCAAAGTTAGGCGCACGACGTCACTCTGTCAGCATGAAGGGCTCCATCTCAGGGTTCGTAGCAGCGTTCGTGAGTGTTGAAAGCATGTGGATGGAATAACAAGACCAGGCTTCTAAGAATAAAGTGTTTACTTCAAAAGTCTCAACGACAGAGATGGCAGCAGTTACGTGGTTCACTTTACAGTGGGCACATGATAGTCTAGCAGCAACGACAATATATAAGAACAGAAAATATTTAAGTTCGGCCAGTGTCCAGCGTCCATACTAATATGGTCTTTATGATGATAAAGTTTCCACTCGTACCCTCTGAGAGACTTCGTTCCCAGTACTGCACCACACCACACCACACCACTCACGGGAAGAAAGAAATGCCCTCTTTCCTACCTGAAAACAGTAGTAATTTTCTCATCGAAGTTACCCTCCTGCATCTGCGGAACGTGTCATCATCCTTGAACACTGCTTGAACAGCACCTGCAAAATGACTCGTGTACGTGATGGTCGCCCCTACGATAAGCCATCGCGGCTCTGCGGGACGTACGTACTCAAGCCGCGAGGAACTCTTTTCAGCAAGAAATTTTTTTTCTCTTACTGCACATGGCCCTGAATTTTAAAATTGCCAATTCAGAACATTGAAACGACTACTGAGGTCATCGTCTTCAGAACTTAGAGTAAATATAGGGTAGAGGGAGTATCCTCTATACAGCTTCGTACGAAATTGTGTGTTCAACATGTGTCACGTGACTTTAGTGAAATATGCGTGGGAAATTTGAAATAATATTGAGAGCCAAGATAATAATTGCTTAGTAATCACAACTATGTAGGGTTATTTTGGTTCCTTACGAATTTATGAACTAAGGAGAGCATACTACTATATTATTGCATAGTATAATTACGTAGAAATTCCAGAACGACAAATGTAAACAATGTTTGCCATGTTACTGTTTTCCTTAACCCAGCTGTTTCTAGTAAAAAGTAAATATCAGCTATATACTTACTGTAAGGTTTTGAATTGAGATCTTGGTGACACCACATGACTAAATATATATTCTGGAAGGTACGCCATGAGTTTTAAATAACACAACTTCATTTTTACGCCGAGAAAACATAAATAAACGACACCAAACTCTCGAGACCATGTTGGACACACATTTGTGACGTCATGTTCCCTCTACTATATATTACCTCTATGCTTCAGAAGGATACATTTACACCAAACCAGCCGTTGCCATCTCAAAGTTATAAATAGTGACATGCATCTATTACATTTGCGATAAAATGAATTTTTGCGCGAATGTAGGAGTTTTTTAATCAATGAAGCAAATTATTCATGTATGGGAAAGTATCGTGAATTTGTTAGTAAACACAGAAAATACCGCTAAAGGACACGTCAAAGTGCGATAATCGACTAATGCATACCGAGGAATCTATTAACGAATATAGAGGGATTGATTATTTCGACCATTGAGAGTCTAAACGAAAAATTCATTTTAACGTGTTTGTTACAAGCGTTAACAGTGACAAATACAAATGTCTGGTAGAACAACAAGATGGAAATGTAGCCAAGAGACAAGCATCCATTGTGTCGTCTTTTCGTGACGCAAAAATTAAAAAAAGATTGTGGCGTGGAATTTATTACGGATACAACGGCAGCGTTTGTAAAGGCGAACATACCATTGGAGAAGGTAGACGATCCAAACATTCGAGAATGGATGAATAAATATGTATATTGAAGGTAAGTTGGTTTGGATTGAAGAATGTTTTTTATGTTATTGTTCTGCATAAAGCCGTTTTTAACATCGACCCGAAGGACTCTCGTGCTACCTGAAACACTCAGTTTTACTCATATTAAGAAATTTTGTAACCAAATAAAAAAAAAATGAATATCAAACTTGCACATTTTCCTCTAATGTTTGTATTTGCCAACATCTCACAGAAAAAAATTGGCCTAACCTAAAAAAATCCCTCCTTGTCAGCAAGAATAACCTAAAGTACTGTATAACTTTTATCAAGCGCAAGTAAGTAGTAAAAGTAGGGAAAAAAAATACTTTCAATTGGCAACCAGGTAAACTGATCATTAAGGGAAGGATGGGCGGTACTTGTTCTCTGGAAACTACACTGTTTTCCACTAAAATTACATCCCTTTTCAATGCCACGTTTAGCAGAAAATAACACCACTTTTGGCTGAAAATAGTACCACATTTATCTGAAATTAACACCACTTTGTAACATAAAATAAAACCACAAATGCATGTCTATTGATATAAGAACCAAAACTTCATCGAGCAACGCTAATCATGAAGACTCCTAGCTCAGCTCTCGGACTCAAAAGTACAGGCTATTGGCCCGTTAACAAAAATTATAGTTGTTCCAAATGGCCTCTAATGATCCACTTTGTCTCAATCCCAGTATATACAACAAAATTAATCCGATTCTTTCTTACGAGAATGTGAAAAGAAAACAGTTAATTAAATTGGCAACCATGATTTATCTTGTTTAAACAATTATATCAAATACCGTAAAATGAAAATAAGATATGCTAGCATTACACACACTCAATTTATGAAATTCTCCGGAACATGTGCCATCGATTTAAATAATGATAAATCATTATAGTTCAAATAATAACAACTCTTGGTTAACAGACTTGACTATAGCATAATATCCCTCCTTTTCTTCCAGATGGCTTTTCGTGATCTTGCAGGGTCAAAGTTCATTCGACAAATGCTCAAACCCTTACGTGAATTCACAATTACGTTATCTAGCGGAGCGAAAGTTGTGTAGGCACCCTAAAACATGCTGGAAACCAATAATTACTTGAATACTCAAACAAGCAAAAAAAAAGCCACCAGGTTTTCCTCCCCACGCATTTTCCACAAGATGGTTTGCGTTACTGAAAAGTCCCTTTCAATGTTTTCATTTCCATGTGACAAAAGTAAAAGCAACTTATAACTTTATTCATTGTGTCACATCTTCCACTGACATTCAGCAGGTGCTTCCAAAAGTTGTGGCCTTGTCAGTAGTGGTCCTTTCCAGCCAGTTTTTGCTGACTGACATTTCTAGATGATTTCTGAAATATATGTTGGCAGTGTCCCTCTTCATAGCTACAGATGGATCCAAACATGAAATTTTTTTGTCAGCTTGTATTTTAGAGGTGACTTTTCCATTACTTTTACAACAAATTTCTGAAGAACTTTTCTACAATCACTTCCAAACTCCAAACTCTGCAAGTCTTTGGGGCCTCTGCATTTTTTCATTTCCTGCTTAGTAGCAAATCCTATTTCTATAGTTTTGAAACCTGGAGATTTTCAACATTATCTACATTGACAGTAGCTGCCACTAATTCTGGCTTCACAAAGTGCTCTATTAAAAACCTCACCTAGTTGAGAGTAGTGTACAAAAATGGCACAAGAGGCAAGTCTTTCAAATGTTTGAAGGAACGGTTGAACTTTACAAGAAACTCTTTTGAAGAAAGCCAATTTTGGTCCTATAGGTGGGTGTCTTACATTTTGGCAACAGTTGACAAACTTACAGATATTAACTTAGTCTTCATTTTATCAACTTCACTTATAAAATTACGTAGATGAGGAATTATGTCTAATGCCTTTTGGGCAACATCAGAATTTAATAACCAGCAAACTGAGTCTATAGTTCACACTAGGACCATCCATGGAAAGCGGCAAGATTTTCTGGAAAACCACGGGAGGTAGTGTGTGAAGCAAAGACTGCAAAAGTTCGCTGGCTTTGCAGCTTCCCGGAAATGCTGATGAGTAGTTATCATGTGCTTACTTCAACTCTCCCACTGTCCCAATAGCGCACATTTGTCCAAATGTTGATGCTGGCTCACCTTGTTTAGTGATTCGTCGAAATAAATAATAAAATATGGGTAATTCAACAGAACACTTTTAAGCTCTTTTCTGAATAAAGGAGCAAGTTCAAATAATATGGTGTATTCAACTTTATTTCGCTGCAGTTTCAATTTTGAAACAATTTTACTATCAGGAAACATGGTTTTCAAAACACTGTCATTATCAGCAGTTCTCATTGACTTATGTGAGGATACACAGGCACCATCAAATTTTTTTAACCCATGTGAACTGGCAAATTTTTCTGATTTTTCTTGAATTTCTAGTATTATAAACTGGGGTGAATAGGATCACTTTTTGACTTTTGTAGCTACCCCTGAATGTATTGTAAGGTACTTGGCCTACCTACCCTATTAATTTTCCAAATTTGGTTACTAACTTTGATTGTAGAATCTTTTTTTTTTTGCTAGTACCGGCGTCAGCATAGGCCTAATGGTATCCCGGGAGGTTTCGTGGTTGCTAGTTATAATAATGTTGATGTGTGAGAGGGGTTGCCTGACGGTAGTGTGCCCGGCCTACCACATAAGGAGAATGGTGCGGTGAGCAAGCAAGTGAAGGACACGTGTTAGTATATAAGTAGTCAGTCTGGGACTTTGCACTGTTGACCGTGCAGACCGCAGTAACATGGCAAGACAAGGACTTTAAGAATAGAATTAATGAAAATGAGTGTTTGTAAATTGTATTTGGATATGTTAAATTTATGAGCGGTGGGCTAACCCGATGATAATGGGTAACTAATGTTGTTATTTGGTGCAAGGTATGGTAGGTGAGAGCATTCGTAGGAATTAGGATCAACCTGTATGGAAATATTTATTATTAATTCAAGGGGGCAGCCATCTTGTACCTGATGTTGTTCTCAAATTGGCCTAAGATATGAAGGCAGCCAGAGGACACTAAAACCAGTGATATTTTGTGACACCAGTACTGTTTTGTAACTTTCGCAGTGTATCCAGTGAGTTAGGAATGCTCTCAGTAGGTAGAGTGCTCATTAGGATGGCCGTGCAGTGGTATGTTGTCTATGGGCATTTCCGCCGGGGCCAGCGAGGTCGCTGGACCTCGGGCATTCTTTCTTAGCG
>PNEQ01098231.1:0-35360 GCA_003012365.1 Medauroidea extradentata
GGCTACTCTACCTACTGTTTTAACTTTTAACAAGAAATAGTTATTGAATATTTTAATTGTGACCGTTATAATCCGTGATTTTTATCTCTTTGTTACTGTAATTATTTTGTAAATAAATTCAAATGCTAAATAATACGTTTCAAAAGTACAAAGTTTAACGTGTTCTTGTTATAGCCATGGTAAATCGTCAGCGCTCATCATGCCTTCATTTGTTTCTAGTCTCGCGCGGCCCGGCGAATAATAAGCCGTGACTTACCTGACACCATCTTGGGACACGGCGCAAACACGTCTAGGAATACGCTCAGCGAGTAAGGTCTCTGCCGTTGCTTTTCTGGCGCCTGAGATGGTAGTGCTTATGTAGACCCTAACTTTTTGTTTAGGAATACCGGCCTAAATGACAACTGATCATCTGCAGCGATGATTAAACTAATAAAATGTTATGTATTATCACTCCGCTGGGAGCATACATACATTTTGAGTAAAGTGTTTTGTACTTTTAAAAATGTTATGCTTATATCAGGCGAAGATTGGATGTTTCCTAACTATTGGTAATAGCCAATCACTTCCTTCTTTCCTGCCTGTCTGAGTCAATAGTTTCGTCCCTAATGGATTTGCTGTGTACGAAACGGAAATCCCTATTTACCTCATTTACTACCAAATACACACATTTTAATGAATACCAGATGTGAAACAATTAGCACTATATAAGCTTTTTAACTGAACTTTTAGAAGTTATTTGCGAATAAAACATGTTTCTTTTCTATTTAAAACTTTTGATATTAAAAACAATTTTGCTTAGTTTGCCTTTCTTAAATGTTACCCCTTCGTCGTGTACGCTTTACAAATTACAACCTGAATTAAAATACAATAATTGTAAAACTATTTTACACAAATTTAAATTAATGTTGCAGTTTTCAAGCACAAAGTAATTACGAAAGGAGCACAGTTAAAAAAAAAAATAAAAATAAACTCTATTTCACTGATTAGGTTGACTCCACTTTTTTGCCGCCTGAATTTCTGGGCAAAATAATTCGTTTCAACTTCACGTAAGGTGTTGTGGCTAGATAGGATATCCACTCTTCCGTGTTCTCGACTTCACAAAGTCGAGCAGAAGAAATGAGAATCTATTTTGGCGCTCCACGCAGTCGTGAAACGAAGACTTATAGGAAAGTTACTGCTACAGTTGGGTGGGCGTTTTAGCTTGGCAAGAAATGATAAGAATTCATTCAGCCTCAAATAATTTACTTATTGGAACCGTTCACGTGGCGTAGGCATGTAAGTTTATATTTATTGTTCTTTAAGCTGTTCAGTTGCATAACGTAAGCTTAATAAAGACGACTAGTAAAAATATGGTGTACGATGTAATTGTTATGGCTACGTTTGACTTTCGAGGTTAATTGAACACGTTGGTAAATGATGCTCTCTGATTCACCAACTTATTAAAAAACTACGTTCATCTAAAATAATGCAGAAAACTTAAATTAGTTCGAAATAATTTATTTGTCAAAGTTGTCAGGACTTAATAAAACTAACTATGTCTAGATACTTGACTTTTCAAAGCAATCGTTGTCTTTAAGATAATAATTTTAATTCAATTTTAATATATTTTTTCAATAAGGTAATTATCTTGTAAAAATTAAAATTTCTTACATGAAAATAATTCCACGATTTGGCGAATGATGTACTGTACATGTTCTTAAATAAGCAAAACGCTTGGCGACGATTGTTGTGAACTGTAGAACATCGTACGCTGATGAATTCAACGTTACTTTCAAATCCGTTGCTCAGCAATTACATCGCTGGCGATAAACAATTGTGTTTGCTATGTGTGTGCTAAACAATTAACAATGAAAACATTTTTAGAGTTCTGTGATATGTAAAAAAGTATTTACTTAAAGTGTAAAATGGATATGTTTTTAGAATGTTGATAGCCCTATAACTCCTGTGACTAAATACAAGTCGATTATTTAGTTGCCCCCTTTTATAATACGCATGAGGGGATACAAACAGAATTTTTCCCCTTCTCTTCCAACCCTTCCTTACATTACATAGCAGTTTAAAAATTAAATTCATTATGGTGTAGACGTAATCTAGATCAGTATATGTCAAGCATTAACTAAACATAGAAATCTTTCTGCAATAATTATAGGGCCAGAATAATGGAAAAAATATCATAAAAATAACTTGTCTATTGTGCTTTTTTTTTGTAAAATTGTTGACAAATCTTTTAAGTTGTGTTATTTTGCTAATATTTTGAACGTTTAAGCTTTCATTTTATTTGAGAATGCTGAAACATTGAAGTACATCGTCATGGCGACATTTTTGCAGTGTCCCGTTACGATAAAACTTTTATTTTCGGACAACGTCAAATAAGCATTCACGCAACTTCTGATTTGTTTAAAACATCTAACTTACTTTACAGGAAGCGTAAAATTTTGTACATACTGTTACACTTCCTCCGTACCGTACGTGGCACAAACATAAATGTATGGCCTGTGAGTGTGACAGATAAGCGACCATTCGTGAATAGGACTGTATAAACACCAACTTGCTACATTTTCAGCCACGAGAACATAAGCATTTACGATTAATGGAAGACCTTAAAATGGTCCCAGACTATACCCAGTTCAGTTATTTTACCCAACGCCATCTGTAAGCTCTTATATGTACCGTATTTTAAATCGACATGTTTCTTTCTTTAATATAACCTACATGACATAAACATTGCTGGTATTTTCTCCTTCATTCCAAATAGTTTTTTCGCAAAACCGTTTTTATCCCTAAAGAAAAATTAAATAAGTTTACCTTAAATAATTTGTCAGCATTTAATTATAATCTAAAATATTAAAACACCGTTTTATAAATATAGATAAAAAACCGTGAAAAGTCATTACTTACATTGGTCTATACTATGAAAGCTACACACATATGCTTGTCCTTGAGGGGAAGATACACACACGTTGTGTGTCTCGAGACAATAACACAAATAGTGGTAGAGCAATGTCTGCCATACACCTCGGCGCTCCAAGATTCCGATCGCGCATGTTGTAGGCTTAGTGCAATAGCGCACCATTTAGATCTGCAAAAACATGATAATATTGCAGATGTCGAAAGCCAAAGTATTGAACTACGTATGCCTTAAGGGCACCGCCTACCTTCGTGTTAGAGGCTCAGGAACGGCAGAGCTATTGTGGCAACCTTGAAACACGCGTCAAATGCCGCGTGGCCTCAACGAGCCAAGCGCTGAACTAGTGGGCAAGGTTCTTGCCGAACAGTTTTTACTACGGGACACTAAGCACTGACAATATAATTTTATTGGTGGAAAGTCTGCAACTAAGTTCGGTGCAGGTCGCAATCTGAGTTTTACATACATCCAGTTAGTACATTTTGAAGTACGGAAGTCTAAAAATTCCGTTTTTCAGCCATATTGGAGGGCTTGGAAACAGTGTGTTTAATGAGCGTGGCGTCTTAACGAGAAGGTTCCGACCTTGTCTGAAGTTTGTTTTCTTTTCGTACGTTGGCACAATGAACACACGTGGAATATTTTCGCGGAAAAAAAACCTGTTTACGAACACACTGCAACGAATTTGAAGCGTGGAGTATGCGGCCGCCTACCTCACGTTTCAAATGCGTTGCAGTACGATCATAAACAGGTTCTTTTTATACGAAATAATATGTTCATTGTGTCAAAGTACGAAAAGAAAACACACTTCAGACAAGGTCGGAACCTCATTATTAAATTGTCAAGGCACTATGCTAATTAAAAACTCTGTTTCTAAGACCTCCAACATGACTAAAAAGGCCCTTTCAATTGGCCATACTCAAAAATATGCTAACCAGATGTATGTGAAACTCATATTGCGATGTGCACTGTACTTAGCTACAAACTTTCCACCAAAAAAAATTTTATATGGTCACCGCTTAGTGTCCAATAGTAAAATCTGTTCGGCGGGAAGCTTGCACACTAATTCAGCGCTTGGCTTGTTGAGGCGACGTGGCATTTGACGCGCGCTTCAATGTTCACATTATAGCTCCGTCGCTTTTGAGCCTCTCACGTGCGGGTAGGCGGCGCCCTTAAGAGGGTGTGGTAGGCCCACATAATTCTACGCTAAAAGCATTAATCTATAACTGTTGGTTTCTTGAAGCCAATTTGCGAAAAGTAAACAATAGAAATCCTAGACAATAGTTTCAGCCAATGTTTTAAACAAAATTGTTTCCAGTGCTACGAACTTTTCTTAAGGGCACAGTTCACATCAGTTTTCAACGTCTTTTTTTTTAATTTATATATTTGTACCAGATATTTTTTTTCTTATTATGTACGTAAATTGTGGCAAATTTTTTCCTCTTAGGAAATCGTTGTATCTCTTATAGTTTTTGCGTAATAAGGCGTAAACAACAATATTTGCATTTTACAGTTATATGCATGCCACTCTAACGAAATGGCATACCTAAGTGAAAAAATTCACAGTGTATAAGAATGCTGTAGGCTATGACTTGGCACATATAAAAACCAAAACATTACAATTTTTGTATTTAATTAAACATGCTAAATTTTGAAATGAAAAATTTAAAACTGTCAAATTTATTTTAAAAATTCAAGAATATATTATTTTTTGTATTCATATGAGTCAAATTATAGCGTACTACATTGTTATACACAGTCAATTTTTTGGTTCGGTATGTCAGTTGGTTTCAGTGGCGTACATAAAACCATAAAATTCAAATTTGTAATGTTTAAGGCTCATTACACAAAAACTATTAGAAATACAATAATTTCCCAAGCGGATGATTAAGTTACAATTTATGTCTAAAATGAGAAATAATATATCTGGTATGAATATAAAAACAAAAAAGTACTTTGAAAACTGGTGTGAATCGCGCCCTTAATTAAGTAGACAGAATGCCGGAAATCAGAAAGTGTAATTTTCGCTGCGTTCTCCTATTTAAAGACATTCAGTACGAATTACGTAAAGCGTGGCGTCCACGTATAAGATTTTCTGTTTATTTTTCCAGATAAAAAAACGTGTTATCAGAGTAGTAATTAACGAAAATTCTATTATAAGCGCAAACATTTTGCAGACAAAATCCCAATATCAACTTCCCCTTTAACTGTTTGGTTTCCCGAAATCGCTCGAGGTGAATGCAGGGATGGTTCCTTAACAAATGTCATGGCTGACTCCTCTACCAGCTCCTGTCATTGTACCAAGTTGTAAATCACCGTCTCTAATGACCTCGCAGTCGACGAGACGTGAAGCCCACTTACCTTACATTAACTCTTCAACTGTTGAAATTGTACTGAGACTTCCTATGAACTAACACAGCGGCAAGTATTTAAGCCTCTCTCTCTCTGGAGCTGAATTTTGTTCACAAGTACAGCATCATAAAATCATAGATAAACTTCTTCGGGCATGTGTTGCCGTTATTCGAGCAGGAAACGGTGCTGGGGTGGCCTTTATTCCAGGCATAGTCTGCGTATAGATAACTTTGTAGGATCCTGACATTCAGGTAATTTATGCAGTGTACGAAGCCCTGAGCCCTTGAAGTGGCCGCCTGGATGGACGTATTTTGCTTGTGCGAAACTAAGTAGTACGAGGCAGCAAGGGCTACTCAGATAGGCCTTAAGTAGAATGATTTATTTCCTGCAGGAGCAAGTGGCTGGTGGCTGTGGTGTTGCGGTGCCGCGTCCGCCATCTTGAATGACGGTACATCTAACATCTTGGATGATGTCACCACTGCCATCTTGGATGACGTCATCGCCACAATATTGGATGTCGGCATCGCCAACGTCTTGTTTCTGGTAGCCATCTTGGATTACATCACTTTCAAAATTGCCCAAAATTAAAAAAATATAAAATAATAATTTTAGATCCGACTGCCATTTTGGAATGGCACCCCACCAAATGTTAACAGTCATTTGTTTACACATGGCTGGAGCCTGCCATATTTAATTTTTTTAAAATTCTTGCCAAATTTCAATATTCAATTGTTTACATGGGGGCTGGAGCCCAACATAATTAATATTTAATTCCCGCATATTTTCATCAGTCATTGGTTTTCTGCGGGGATGGAGCCTGCCACATTTCATTTTTTCAATTCCCCCTCCAAAATAATCGACTTGGTCGATAACTACTCGTTCGATTAATCGATTATATTTAGTTTTAGGAACGACCACCAGGAATGCTACTTTGAGCCACCATTTTTATTTCCAACTTTTACCACCAGTATACATATGTGTTTAAGGACGTTGGGTAATGAACCATAGACGGGACTCTCGCCCCTATCACCAATATTATTTTTTATGCATGCTTCCAGGCAGCAAGATAGACAAGTTTTGACAGGCATTATATGTCACCATATTAATTGGTTTTCATTTTGTGCAGTAATTATTGCATTTTATTTCTTTCAATCAATTATTTATTGTATTTTACGATGTTTCTTAGCTACCTCTCTCCCCTTTTAACCGAGCTTGGGACCGGCAACACTAGTATTCTAAAGTAGTGCAGGCAGGGTTACTATGCCGAAAGAAGCAAATCACTATATACAGAATATATATTGAAGATACTAATAGAAAAAAATTGGAACTCAATGCCGAAACTCTCAACCCAAGAAAACTATATACATTACACAAGTGAAAATAATCTCGCATGAGAAGACAAAAAATCCAAAGCATTTGCACAATAAACAGTCAATACCAATAGAACTATATACAACCAGAAGGTATTAAGAAGAATGTACGAATTGTATCCACGGGAAACAGTGTGGTTGCCATCATCACAAATTTTTCTCTTGCCATCATCCTACGACAGAGCCAGTTTGTTGGTGCACTCAATGTACACATTGTGCTGGTGGGATCGGATGCTACGTACAAGTACACGTTTCCTGGTGTGCTCCATTAAAATTGACTTGTAGCCCTCAAACGTTGTATTATTTTTATGACACACTTTTGAACACCCTAGTTCGCTTGGAGACTTAACCATTATATTTGTAAGTGTACATTTTCGCCCTCAAGCCTACAAATTTACTCATCTCCTCTCCGCAACACACATCCTTAAACTTTCCCACCACCTTTTTGTTGATGGGTGAGTAGCACTGGTGAGTGGGAGGGTATGCACTAGTATCAAATTCGGACATGAATGTAGTGTCTGCTACCCAGTAACTGTAAAAATCTTCGGTATGTATTTGGTAAATGAAAGAGTCTGAATCTGTGTATGCTAGTTGTAGTCTGTCACCATATTGGGCATGCATGATGTTGTAATGGAAGTGATATGTTAGTGTTTTCGAGAGCTCCAGGATGGTAAAACCAGCATATATTGGTTTGTAAAATTTTATTCTCTCCATCTCCATTTTTATCAAGGACAGATATTCAATGTAAATTGTACGACACTTGAAGGTGGGTCTCGCTATCAAATTCTTAATTCTCTTCTCTTCGCAGACCAATTGCATCTGTTGACGTTTTCTTTTATTTTCGATCAGCTTTCCGTAAGTGGCGTTGTTCATTAATTTAATGAAATCTTTTTCGAAGTCGGCTATGGAGGCTGATTGTTTTTCTATGTTGAGGTCGATGTAGGGCTTCAACCAGGCCTCTTGAACGAACTGCGGGATTATATGAACTTTCGTTACTTTCAGGCCATGTCTTACTGTTTGCTTTAAATTTACATAATGTATAATATAGTTTTTATTACTTTCCAACAAAGTCACCAGTTTCTTCTGTTTGGATCCGGGAGGGCACTCGTTTACAGGGAGGAAAGGCAAGTCCTTATGTCTTTTATGCAGCTCCTCAGGATACTCGATGTCCACCTCCAGAATATAGCCGATATTGTCATCATCAGGGGCAGATAGAACATCAATACCTGTACTGACCCACTGGAAGTCACATTTGGGAAGGGGAAGTGACATTGCCCAGCCATAAAGGTTGTTTACATCCACATATTGCAGGAACTATTTTGGCATTAGAGGATTGTATGTGGATAGGATATACTTGTTATTTGCTTCAGAGTGCCTCTTCACACATTGCGCCACACATCCTTTTATTCCTTGTTCAATGAACATGCACATATCATAATCAGAAATTAATTTCAGCTCGACTTTGGTCTTCAAATAGGCATCAAAGGAAAAGCCAGCAATGACCTAAAGTTTTCAAAAACATCAGATAGGAGAAGCATATTCATCTTGAGATATAAATCTCTGTACTTCCCCACAGTCTTGCAGTTGAATTTCGACCATACATTACAGGCATATGCATAGTCTGCATCGGAAATGTTGGAGTCTGTCAGCCGGTTATAAAAGTCTTCTTTGGCAGGCAGCTGAGGCTCATCGAGTTTGGACCAATCAGTAACATTATCGTAAGGAAACACTCCCTTCCTGGTGACAAGATCAATTTCATCAGGAACAAAGAACTTACTTGTGTTCTTGAACTCGGGTGAATGAAGATTCTCGACGAGGGTGGCAAGACTGGAAGACATAAATAGGAAAGTGTCTATGAACTGCAGGGTGAAATTTTCACCCAGAAATTTTGTGAATATTATTAGCTTTTCTTTGGTATGGGGTATGATAAAGGTATCTTTATCATCATATGCTAGCTGCTTGATAGTAAAGTTCTCGTCATAGCACAAATTGTGCAACAGAACTGGTAACCTCTTTGGGGGACAACTGAGTTTGTTACACTCATTACACAAAGTTCCCAGGTACTTTCCCATAAAGTGATAATGGTCATGGACTTTATGGTTTCCCTTTGTGAAAGTGGTAGAGCAGTAGCAGCATTCCTCAGTAGATAAATGGTACAGCAATTCAAGGTTGGTCAAAGGCTTCATGGGCTCGCTAACCTCGTATATATCTTTTACTTTCTTCCCGATATCAACAATGGCCTCCATGAATTTCTTATCAGTATTTGCTCCTCTATACAGTATTGGCTCTGCCGGCAGACTTGTAGTTTTCTCAGACGGAATCACATCATTATCGACTTGAACGTATATTCCATATCTGTAAGGCACATGGTGTTTGTAGGCATAGGTGTATGATTTTTCTGGATCTGGCTGGCAGGTACTCACAGGTTCAAGCATAGCTTCGAAATCTGTATGTATGACGATCGACAACTTGTCTTCATTCTAATGGTTCTTGAACTTCGTGGTTGGTCGGCATAAATTTTTCTCAAGCTGGGGCATCTCTACACGAATTTGAGCATTAGGCTTGCAGAACCCCGCATGCTCCTTAAGATACTGCTTCCCTATAAGTCCTGATATACGAAACTGATCATCTTATAACTTTAAACAGCACTTGCATATATGTATTATTACTCCATGATGTGTAGTGTCATGTGAACAAACAAGATGAGAAACGTTTTTCATATATGTATAGTGACTATTATATTAATTGGAAATGAGAATAAGATCAAAGTTTCTTCATTGCATATACGTACATGAACAATTTTGTCATCTTCATTCAGTGTGTAAACATTCACACAGACATATAGATAGTTTTTCTCAAAAATGTTGATGTTGTGCACAGGAGTCGGCAGTTTTAGTCCCTCAAAATCAAATTTCTCCTCCATGTCATGGTACCGCTGGTTGACTCTCTCAGGATGTTTTCCTTCCACAGATCTTGCTAGGATCGCCAACTTCAAGCACTGGTGATCTTCATTCTTGGGTATGAACATGGCTTCCCTTGCTTTGATAGGTGTTGGCAGATCTATGTAGCTGGAAGCACGTAGAGGGTCCAGCTTTTTGATGCGGAGCTGTAGCTGTTTCACCACAGTCAGAGTCCATCTGCTACCTTTACCCATATATTCTTCCTCCTCCTCACATATCTTCTCTAAACTAGCTGCCACAGCTTCCTCAACATCGTAAACATTGCAAAGTGACACATTCTAGGTCTTGAATGACCTTTCGTCCTAATCTTCCTCATGAGGCTCTGGCTTATGATACAGGAAGTTAAGCCACATATTGAATTAAATGGTGCCATGTGTACTAACCTCATCAAATATCTGACCAATGATGTGTGCTAGCATTCTCTCCAAGTAACTGCAAACATCTTGAGCCTGGATAAATATGTTCTCGGCCACAAGGGTTCGCAGATTACCTCGAAATGCATTCTTTGCTTCAGCGAATCCATGGGATGATACTGCCCGAGCTCCAACAACAATCCATGGACGATGTGCTGGGCTTGATTGTATTGCAGTAGATGGTCCTGCTTGATTCAGGCGACGATGTTTGGCAGCTACTGGTGTGGCACAAGTCCCCTCAAACTGTCTCTTCAGAGCAGGCCCTCTGCAGTTAGCAGTATGTCTTGAAGGGGCATCTGTCCTGGTAAAGTCTTTCGCACACTTTGTGCAAGTAAAGGTCTTCATGTCCAGGCTGAACTTGCAACTTGCCTCGTGACGACGTGCATCACCAACATGTGTGAATGCTTCATTGCAGAACATGGAGTGCGAAGTTGGAGGCTGAACAATATACCCTCGGAAGCTTCTGAGATGACGGTCCATTGTGTCCTCGGGAGCAATGGTCTTCCCGCACTTGTAGCAAATCTGATGGTCAACTCTGGATTCATTGGCTTTACAATTCCTCTCGTGGCACAGAACACTCTTGCGGGCAGTAAACTGTTGTTTGCAGAACCGGTACTGAAGGTCTGGGTGTGTGACAGCAGAAGTTGAAGGATCCATGGCCGAAGTAGTGCAGTAGGTGTCGTCTTCACTGTAGCGGAATGCGCGATGGCAGCTCAATGCTGAATCAGGTGGTAATCCAAATTTCAAACACTGAAGATCGAAGATGCGAAAATTAAATGATGATTAAGGTTAGTTTGATGAATTAAGGTGAGAAATGAAACATTAGTATGACAATAAAGAGTGAAGAATGAATAAAAATTGTAACTATGAACAATGAACCAATATGCTGTCGAAAGCAGTATAGCAAACAGTAAAATCGTTGAACAATCGGCAAGTGATGAACAAAGACCGAGGAAACCAGGCCTCACAGCACATTTTATGTGCATGTAGTGGTGGAGGTAGATATGTTAATAGAGGGGGTAGATGCGGTGATGGTGGGCGGTAACGTAACTCACTCCATATATGGTAATGTTTGAGAAACCTATGCTGCTATTGGTTGGTGAAAACACTCTACCTCCCGATTTCCTGGGAAAACCCAAGTCGTCATTACAGACTCAGGTTTGAACTGGTTTACTGGTCTTCCCGAATAACTGATCTCAAAAGATTTACCTGTGGTGCAATCAAAGCGATGATAAATCGCAAACATTGACTGTGTCCATTACATGTCTGCACAGGCTTGCAGTACCTGGGCAGTAATTCCCCACTTATGAATCATGCCAGTAAGGTATTGTGTAGTGAGAGCAGGTCTGTACAGGCATTCGATAGATCCCTTCCTCCACCTTACAGCACTCCTCTAGTTATCAGGGTATTACATTATCACTCTCGGATTCGCCACTCTAATGGCTCGTTAATGGGGTGTGGAGATGAGGCTCGCTCTGATGAGTCATAGTTCAGGTGCATGTTATGACATCACATGTTTGAACAAGTCTACCTTGAAGCTTTCAAATGTTGTAGCTGAAAAAGCTTACCTCGCTAAAGCCTTGTACAACTCTACACAACAATCCTGTAATATCTGAACTTATATTTTTTCGTACTTTAACTTGCAAGTAGTAGTAACTGCTGATTTCACACCCACAAAATTATTTATTCCTATTTATTTTATATTGTTTGGTAAATATCCATTGTTTCACATAAGTAGTAGTAACTGATAATTTCAGACACAGTTGAAAGTTAGTTTTTTTCCTTGAAATAAATATTTTTGTTCAACCATTTATTATATCTTTGTTTATTTTAAAGGAAGTATTATTTAAAAAGAATTATTAAATTGCTAATACATGGAAATAAATGTTGTGAATTTAATTTTATCATGTTTATATTTTCAATTAATTATTCATTACAATTAATAAATCATACATGTATACACATTTACACATACATCAAGCTCAAATCACTTCCCATCATGTACCAGAGTCCAGTTTTAAACACACAATACAGTATTACCACAACAGTTATTTACATAAATCATGAAACACAATCTTAAAGTACTTTTAAATTCCTTTGAGTATTGCATGTACATGTTTACGTACCAAGGAAGCAAGGTTGTCCTCTCCTACAACAGGACACATAAATGTAGAATCACCAACAACGTCCTGTCCTTCCATGGTTGTCTGGGACCCAACATCTTAACTTAGAATTTGGTCACCATCTTCAGCGTCGTCACAGGATGGAGAAGTGACTTCAGCCTCGGAGAAGTCTGGCAACAAGTCTTTTCATAATTAATGGATTTTGCAGCAGTGCATGAGCTACAACATCTTCATTGGAGGCAGGAAGCGGTGTATTGCTCCGCATGTTGAACACAACACATTTCCATTCAGGATTGCAGCCAATCATCTCTTGTCAATGTTCCCAACTTGTAGGATAATGTGCTCACAACCAATGTTCACCCAAGTTGCACTCTTCAGTGTATTCACGATAGTTTCCTTCACCGTCCCAATAGGAAAATTCCACACACTGATCTTCAGGCTTAACATGCTTTGTAGTGCTTGGCAGGAGAGAAGCGCTGCATCTTGTCACATTGAAGGTCTACAGAGAACTAAGCATCTTCATAAAATGGCGGAGGAGCCTTGGCAGTGTACTGGGAAAAACCCACTCATCTTCTACATGGAAAACTGGTACAGTTTATCAGAATGTCCCATATTCTTATACACATATGAGTGAAATGACACTTGATGTCAGAACAAACTTCCAGAAATTCCTGCTTCATTTTCACTTGCAGACTCGTCATTACATGTTGCTTCCTCCATCTTGACTGGTAATTAAGAATTGCCTTCACTGACATATATTTACATTTTTTTGTAATACCCATTCAAAAAATTTGCTGGTAATCAATTAATATCTTGCAACAGTTTTCTCTGTACACAGGACACAGATGAGAAACACAACCTGCTGTAAGGCACTGCATTTTACATGCTTCTTCAGGCATGTAGATAGATGTTATTGCACTTATCTTGTGTTGCAGTCCGTCACATTTATCCACAACAACACACTTTGGTGTCTCAATCCCTGATTTCATTTGGTCCAGAGTCAATGGTAGTGACAAAATGGTTTGCATAAATGAACTGGGCAGTTATCACCTTCAAACACAAAACTGGCTGTAACAATGCTAGTAGCGCATGATGAGAAGGGGTTATACAATACACGAAAGTGGTTGCCATCTCTACACATTTCAAAAGAAGTTTTGTTCAGAATTTCTCCACTACACTCTTCACTTTCAAATTGAATGTCATAAATTACACACTGTATGCTGGTGACCACATAGGCATAGCTATCTGCCCAGGGTTCGAACATGGAGCGAGGTTTTGTTTCCTCCTTGGTAGGGTCAGGTCGTAGCACTGATTTGTAGTCTTGAACATCATTGGTTCTTCAGAGTCACTACAGTTTACATAAATGTTGTTGCGAGCTTCGTAACTAAAGTATTCATAAATGCAATTGCGTACTTTGTCACTAAAGTTTATATGACTGTTGTTGGGATCGTCTATAAATTCTCTGTGTTTCTTGTAAACCTCTTGCTTGATATGTGAATTCAGAAAACATTCAGTTCCATGGCCCTTGTACATGATGATGAGAGTACACTACAGATTATCAAGTTGACTATGATGACAATACACTTCACACATTAGAGTCATGAATGGACACGTCCACCGAACTTTCCCTTTCTTCAAAATGGCAGTGTGGGTCCAGCCACTGCACCTTTCCACCCAGCGAATAACTTGTTCATCATTTCTTACTTCGTAGGAGATATAACTCACGCTGTTTCGTTGAATGATCATCTCACCTTTAGCTCGATTAATAAGCTCCTCAGTTGTGGATGGTAGCTGGCTATCTGGACGGAGATGGAATTATGGGCAGTTTACAAACTTGCAGGGAACAGGCGTCACACTGAACACATCTTCGTCGTTGACACAAAGAAAGTTTTCAAGTCCATTGCAGAATTCGAGACGATCTGTAAGACCAACATGCATTTAGTGCACCCAGCGAAAACCAACTTCTGCCTCGATGTAGTCGTGGAACTCTTCTGGTCAAAATCTTGTCACCATTCTTCACTGTGCTGCATGCTGTGAGTAACTTAGTAACTTGACCAAGCTGTTGCGACAGACTAAGTGGCCTCCCATCCGAGCCTGCTATATGCTATCTACTCTGACGTCACTCTAGCTCTTGCCACCGACTTTGATGTCATCCAAACACCACAGCCGTAGCAATAGCACATGCATGCACGAACAGGTCAGGTCCTGCTCACATGACTCGCAGGCATGTTCAGGCTTCTGGAACTTTGTGTTCAAATAGCGAAGCGACGGACACTCGTACGTAGTTTCCAAGTCGATAATATTAACATTTCTATTATGATGTGTGCTTAGCCAATTTTTCCTCTCTACCACAGCAACAAAGACAACTTCATCATTTATAATTTCAGTTAATAAGTCTTTAATTTTCTCATAATCTTCATGTCCGTCTTCCCAGTGCTGTCCATGATAATTTTTGTAAGCCATCTATTGGTGTGTATACTTTTCTTATCCAACAATTTCCTGTGAAAATGTGGCAGGGAGCTATACATGGTCATTTTTCCATCCTGATATACTATGATAACCTCTTTAAGAGTAAATCCGAGTTGAGACTGGAAGCCCTGGATGCTTGCGTGCGTGATGACATCCACGATTAAACTGAGATTAAGTTACTATTTTCACCACTTATCCCTTGTGTTAAATGTTGCCAAACAGTCGTGGATAATGAGAGCGTAGTCCTATGTGCTGGCAGGTATTTTCTCCGCTGCTGTCATTTCTATGCGACACCCAATTACTCCTGTGTTTATACAATCGTCTTGTTTACTTACATAAAATACAAGGAGCGGGGCACTGTTCATAAAATCATCTGGTTCGAGTGTTGTCGAAGCTTCGTGTCCATAGTATGATTTCTAGAAATCTGCAAACATTTGGTATGCCAACAAGAAATAACCATTACTGAAATTCGTGTTCAGGTCCACATACAGAAAACTTTCAGATTTCAAATAAAATTTAGCATTCTTTATATTAATGTGATCAAACTTTTAGCGATCTACACTTATAGTATTCTGCCTTCCGATCTGGAATGCTAGAATTATGTAGCGTGGTTTTTCCATTGCAAATTATGATTTAACATTCCAATTAAAGTTTTGAGACTGAGTAAGGGCCAGACAAGTTTCTAAGCTCCAAGAGCGGAAAGCTACATCCATATTCCTTCCTATCTCGACAAACTAGATTAGTTTTATTGTCTCTTCCATCTTTACTTGAATGTGTGCAGCAGCCACTCAATCGATTGTGAAGAGACTGCCACGACCTCTGGGTTTTCTGAAGTATCCAGAAAATTATTTGTCTGAGTATTGGCTAAAAGTATGACCAACTCTTGTTTAGATTTCACTTTAATATGCTTGTAACCTTCAGCGAATCCTAGCAGCGAGGAAAGATGTACACATATTTCATATCTTGCACTTTCATATGCAGGAACTTTATAATTTGGTTCGATTCCCCATCCAGCCATTCTGGATGCAGGTAGTTGGTTGTGTGTTAGAGACAGGTAGTTCTTCTAATAGCTGTAATACCTACATCCCATGTCTGATCAACCTCGACACCATTCAGTTCATAAGCAATTTTATTAATCATTTGAAGTACTCCATTTATAATTATCTTGGTATACACAGGTAAGGCATTTCCAGCCTTTGTTATAATGCCTCGGAATCTCATGTATTAGTTACATGGTAAATAATATATGTCTTGGTTTCGTACTAGTTTTCGAACCTCGGACGACAGCTTGTATGGTCCAGGCAGGTATGGTAAATTAGCATTGAATTCCAGTCTTTGTTATGACATCCTCGTAACTAAAAGGCTTGTCCATATTCAGTATTTATGCTTCCATTCTTCTTGACTTTGAAGCCTAGACTCTTTAGGAACACAAAATTTTTATGTTTTAACACACTGGTTGCTCGTGACAAACTGACATTTGGCTTGGTGGTGAGACTTTTTTTTACCCTTTTTTTCTAAAACTCAGGCCCATCTTTCTTCAAGCGCAAGCACAGCATAATTTCTTCGTTTCTGATATTAATTAGTGTATCATCCTGGTCGACTATATGAGCAATAACTTCCTGCACATAATTTTCTATGATTGGTGCATAAATTAGATATTTCGGGACTTCTACCAGCATGATGCCAGGTAAAACAGTCTCTGAAAACTCGTGTAGTGTATGGTTCGGTTTACCATTTAGATATGAGCCTGTTACAAGTTTGCAGTTATCTCTTATAACATTCACTGGCAAAATGTTTACAGGTAGTGTTGACTGGTGAACTTTGCTGCTCTCATTCACTTTGTGTTTGAATCCCAGCATGGATGCTAGAGTATCTTTCTCGGTAAAGTCAATGTCTTCGCTGCGTAAAATTTCACTTTTCAGAGTGTTTGGATTTCCTCGCTAAGCAAAACATACATCAGGACCTAGTTCTTGCTTGATGTATACTGCAGTATCTTCAATCTCATATGATCCTGTAGGTACAGTAACCTCTGCAGTGATGTAATTGTTTACATAGCGAAATTTGCAGTTTGGACTATCCACATTATGCACAGAGAAATAAGTTTGGAAATCAGTTAGTGCCACCGACCATGGACCCATTAAATACAGAGCTGGAAAATGTACGGAGCGCAGCATTGAGCTCTTGCCCATCAAGATCAATGTTACAGACATGACTGATACACAGTAGTGCTCGTGACAAACATTTTTTAATCACTAACTAAGAACTGAAAACATAAATGGCGACAGTTCTACTGGGTAAGTAATTGCTCTTTAATAGAATGTTAACTTAGTTCCATCCACTTAAAATACTTGCACACTTCTATGGGAGGGCAAAGTTTTCCAAAACAGTTGCAGTATTCCACACTGTTTCCATATTTTTTGTAAGCGACCCAGTGAGTTCCTCGACCATTAACCGAATCTAAATTTATAATTGTTAAGTCCTTTCCCATTTTTTGGCCCTAGTGCAATAGCTTCCATTTGCTTGTTGTGATGCTGAAGTTCTTTCAAAAGCTTATCATGTATTCTCTGCTCTAGCAATACCGCTGACTCCACCAATCAGACCTCGTAGTGCAGCCAAGCCAGGTAGGAGAAGAGGCAGGAAGCCTCCATGTTTCTTGCACGCTTTCTTCTTCTAGCGAGTCTTCTTTTCCATCTGACTAACTGTATTTTTTCAGACTACTTGGATTTAATTCGAGAGTTTGTAGGAGTGGCTGGGCTACCCTTTATTCGAAGCCCATTCCTAGTTTTACTGTGGTCTTCATGATCTTGGATATTCCCCAAGCAGCGACTCATTCACCAAATTTTGATTCCTTAGATTTAGCAATATTTTTGCTCGGTTTGCAAGGACATTGTCAGCAGCGTGTCTACCTTCCAGCTGGTCACTATTAGTATAGGCTATGTCATGCTCTTTGCATGCCTCATCCAATTTGTTAACTCAAGCATCACCATGCTCGAGCCTCTTCTTTAGCTTCGTTCCCGGTCCACGGAATCTGTACCCAGGAATATGTGTTTCGAAGGGTAAGTTATTTTAAGAGTATTCACTAGTCCTTTACAGTTCTTGATCTTACTCCTACGAGGCATCATGATACACTGAGTTGAAAATATGTATGTAACTAGGTATGCATTTTATTCGGTATTTTTATAGCCTTCGAACAGTATGGACGCTAATAATGCACCTCTACTGTCACTTCTGAGGTAAAGTATTTACTGCTTTCTGCAGTATACAGAGACATGAAGCAAGTACATGGAAGAGGAAAACTTCAAGAATGAAATTTCAGTGTGAACTCTGTTTTCGTCAGTTTACTGGGAGTGATAGTATGAAAAGACATTGTAAACCTGCAGAAAAGCTTCTCTATATGCACCGCAAGAACAGCACATAGCACCACAGGTACTGCACATAGCACCACAAGCACCACACATAGCATCGCGTGCACTGCACATGGCACCACAGACACTGTACATAGCACCGCACATAGCAGGACAGGTACTGCATGTAGCAATACAGGCACCACAAATTGTTGGTGGATATATACATATTGACAAGCAAGAAGTTTGTTTACCTATACATATTACTACAGAAGATGAATTCACCTCTCACGAATCAAGACATAGTGCCCTCCTAACCCAATACTGTGCGTTGCATTATAGCAGGGCCATCACACTGCTGCAAGATGTGTGTGCTCTTAAGATAGTTGGAGGAGCTTAATGGTCTCTGGTTCGAGAATGTGTTCTTATACTTGAAATCGTAACAACAGCTAAAGTATCAGCGACTTGGAAAAATTCTAAGTTATGTGGATGGACTCTGGTGTTTTCCATTCAGCGACAATGAGAGCGTGGTACCACCAAGTCAAGCTGTACCAATCTCTGTGTTTGTTTTCGATGATGTGGCTTATGAGAAACAGGCTTGTATCCAGGAATACTTTTGCACTGGAAGACATGTGTCTTTAGATTCCTTTTACCTTTGCCAGACTTATTCACATATTCCCAAGCAGTTATTGAGGGAAAATGCCAACCTTTTGGTTTTATTTCACATGGATGACATGCACTTGAGACATGTTTACTCTGATACCCTGTCACATCATTGTTTGCAAGTAGTACAATGTTTGACATTGTCGGTGAGTTACACACCATGATTAAATGTATTCACACAAAGTACTTGACAGCTCAATGTGCTAGAATGGAACATGATATGATTATTTACGATGTTTTCAAACCTATAACAAACCGAAGCCGAAACCACCTTCGCCTGTGACAGTGAAGAAGGAAGAAGAGCCTCAAACTATAGTGAAATGCAAGAAATCATCACAAGAAGATGATGAAGATGATTTGCCTCTCTCCGAGTGGAAACGGAAAAAGGAACAAAGCATAACGCTGATAAACTCACGATCCAAAGATAGGAAATATGGTGTGTACAGACAAAATATAAATTTTTCTTGGGTGACAAGCAAATTTTATTCTTACCTAGCAATGACATAAAAGTAGACTATGTCATAATCAAGCTGGCTTCTGGACTCTACGAATTACTGTTTAAACAGAATCCTGTTACTTATCCACATGGTGCCCTGCAACAGTATAAACATCTTTTGAAACTTATGAGTGCTCATTTGAAGAATAACGATTCTAGTAGCAATGAATATGATGAAACACACCCGAAATTCAGCATTATTTCCCAGATGTTCCCTGATGTGGGAGCTACAATAGGTTCTGGTCTCGTTCTACATAAGAAAATAGAAGATGGGAGACTTTCAGAATATATTTACTGGAATTATGTTAATGAAATTGTAGACAGATTGAGACTGTCAATTGTTTCTCAGCAGGCTGGAAATAATTCCCATACAAATGAATTATTTGGCATCACAGAAGAATTGTGTGAAGATGGATACATACAATGAGTTGTCTAAACATTGCTGGGGAGCTGCACAAGCCGGCGAGGTGAAATTATCCTCGACACAAAGTACATGTGTTTTGTTTGAAGGACTTGTATCAAGCAGACTTGGTTAAAATGATTCCTTATCCTTATAAGTATAAAGGCTACAAGTACATGCTGACTATTATTGACTGCTACAGTAAGTATGCATGGGTAGTGCCCATAAAAACTAACATTGGCAGGGATGTAACAAATGCAATGAACATTGATTTGCAAGATAAAGGTCCATCTAAGAACTTCACACAGATCTTGGCAAGGAATTTTACAATTCATCATTCCGAGCACTGATGTTAAAACATAAAGTAAACCATTGTTTAACCCACAGTGGTCTTAAGGCCAGTATCGTGGAACACTTTAATCGTACTTTGAAGAATGAAATGTGGAAAAAATTTTCAGCTCAAAGAAGCTACAAGTGGATGGACGTATTGCCCAAGATTGTGTCAAAAAATAATCATAAAGTACATCGAGCTACAAACATGAAGCTTGCAACTACACATGTGTGGGAAAGCGAAGGCGATGAAATGCTTGAATATCTCTACAGCACTGCCATGGCAGGGGCCTCAGCTCCACCACCACTGCCACAACCACAACCGACATTGATTCCACTCTAGCGAAAGTATTAGAACATCTCCGATGACGAGTATGAGGTACAAGTCGTCGGAGTTTTTGGGTTGGCCAAGCGGCCTACCCACTTCTCCGGACCTGCTCAAATACAGGGGCCTGCGAGAGAGCGACCCGTTATAATGGTGCCACCCATGGTACCCGTGGTGGTAGAGGACGACGACGATGATGATATGGAGGATGGCGCCTTTCCTGAGGAATAAGAAGAGGAGGAACAGGAGGAGGAAGAGGACAACAACATGGAGGAGGAGGTGCGGCGAGAGCACGTTGCGCTGCCATCCCAGGTTCAGGGCCAGTAGGAAGAAATCCTGGACCTGCAGCTCCAGCTACAAGCCCAGCACGCCGTAGCGGGGATCCGCCATATGGCCACCGACTGCTTCCAGGAGGAAGTCCTCTTCATCCTTCGAACAATGGTGGGGAGAGGACCTGCCCAGCTGCCTCAATACCTATGGTATGTTTTCTGTGTATAGTGTATATATTAGCGTTAATAAATTGAATTTTTTGAAAACTTAACATTATGTTTGTGAGACATTATTTCATATGCCTGTCATAGCCTTTTCTTAAAGGGCATCAGATGCACCAGCCCTTGTACACTTACATAGCACACTATTACATTGTAATTAATTTTTATATAAGGATTTTAAAATTGAAATAACTGTGATTGATGGTTGTGATATAGTGATGATATATCACACCTGTAAAAAATTTGTCTATCTCGCTGCCTGGAAGCATGCATAAAAATAATATTGATGATAAGGGCGAGAGTTCCGCCTATGGTACATTACCTGAGTCCTTAAAATATACATATATTGGTGGTTAAAGTTGCAAATCAAAATGGTGACTCCTAGTAGCATCCCTGGTGGTCATTTCTAAAACTAAATATAATCGATTTATCGAACGAGTGGTTATCGACCTAGTCGATTATTTTGGTGAGTGAATTTTAAAAATGAAATATGGCGAGCTCCATCCACCCATAAATAAATGACTGTTGGATTTTTAAATTAAATATGGCGGGTTCCAGCCCCCCCACGTAAACAATTGAATGTCGGGCTTTGGCAGGAATTTTAAAAATTAAATATGGCGGGCTGCAGCCCTGTGTAAACAAATGACTGTTGACATTTGGTGGCCTTGGGGGAAATCATTCCAAAAGGGTAGACAGACATAACATTATTTTTAAAATAATTATTTTAATTTTGGGAAATTTTGGAAATTTTTGAAAGCGACGTGATCCAAGATGGCTGCCGGAAACAAGATGGTGGCGATGACGACATTCAATATGGAGGTTGTGACATCATCCAAGATGGCAGCAGTGATGTCATACACAATGACGGCAGTGGCATCATCCAAGATGGCTGATGCGGCACCGGAGTACCGCAGTCACCAGCCACTTGTTCTCGGAGGAACTAATCATACTACACTGCTGACGTATAACGCCTCAAGCTAGCATCCAGATACTAGTCACTGAACTCGCGCAGTGTCTTCTCGTTGATGCCTTGCCTCTATTTATCGTTCAGTTGAGAACCTATCATTTTATGGCATAGTAATTAAAGTAACTGTTTTTTGTAAGTATGCTGGCAATTTTTTACATTTTTTACAAAGGTATTTCTTTCTATAAAAGGATTGTAAAAACATCTGTTTTCTGCATTTTAATTTACGAGAACAAAAGTATTAAAGATTAATGAAGAACTTGAAATGAGTATACACATGTTGTACTCTAACAGACATAGCTCACATTCTCACATAAGATGAGAAATGTTCTAATGAATTTCTATCCGTCGAAGTTTCGCATACTGTTTGGCGGCCACCTTAATTAAACATTCTGCTTGTAAGTATGGGTAACAATTCCATGAATACAAGCATACAACTTACTAATTTAGTAACCATTTAGAAAATTAAGATACAGGCTGTCATGGGTCGGCCATACACACACACACCAAAACACACCTATCTACATGCATACATACATACACACCAAGTGTATACATATGTATATGTGTGTGTGTTTGTTGGTGATGACTACATGCCTTGTTGCTGGCTAGACGAGGGGTGTGTGGGTGGTTTAGCCCCCTGTCACTCTATTTCAAAGGGGGCACCGACCAAATTTTCAAAATGAGTGTAGTGGATGGATACCTTTGATAGTGTGGTTGTGATGTGTTG
Organism: Medauroidea extradentata; assembly: GCA_003012365.1. Classification (NCBI taxonomy): domain Eukaryota; kingdom Metazoa; phylum Arthropoda; class Insecta; order Phasmatodea; family Phasmatidae; genus Medauroidea; species Medauroidea extradentata. The sequence goes on from PNEQ01098231.1 coordinate 22,333, forward strand.
GCCGCGGATGAACAACTTTCGCGTCGACCCAGAGAGGGATACATGGGCCTAATAGAGGGCGACTCTGATATTGACTGTTGGGAAGGTTAGGTATGGTAACTTGGGGATTTCTGAAGTTAAGTAATTTAATGTTCATTTCAGGCCGTTTTACAGCCTCGTTTGAAATTCATGTACTGATTATTGTGATTACATACTCATTTTAAACATACTTGTGTTTGTCTTCGACACTTTCATGGCATTCTTAACTTTTGCAAGCATTAAATAGTTTTTTGTAACTTATCCGAGTTATGCACAAGTAGCCTTATTCGTATTGGTACCAATGGATGGATCCAAGGAAGGAGAAGTAGGGATATATATAAATTATTGCTCAAATGCAAGCGTCTAAAACATTAAAAACAGCATCTTATGATATAATTGTCACATAAGCACTGAACGTCTTCCTCAATGCTTCAATGGTATTATTAGTCATACGTCGATCTTACACCTTACAAAACTAGTGGGGCATGAAGTGTCTGGCTATTATTTCCAGAAATAAAATTAGGTTTGACTTCTGTATGCAGATGCACAAGTGACAAGTGATTGTTGCAACTTCAGTATATTTGAGTTGGAATCGAAAGTCAGCAGTCCTAACATACGAACTGCTAATCTTCTCGTGCACTTAGGCCGATATTACTAAACCATCTCAAGTGTTAGAATAGCAACGGCCGATACTTAAGGTGGCCGCTTACCCCACGCTTCAAATACGTTGTAGTGTGTTCGTAAACAGGTCTTTCCTACGAAAACATTCCACATGGACCCATTGTGCCAACGTATGAAAAGAAAATTCGGATAAGGTCGAAACCTCCTTGTTAAAATGCCACGCTCATTAAAAACATTGTTTCTAAGCCCTCCAACATGGCTAAAACAGCCTTTTCAGACTTCCTTACTTCAAAATATACTAACCGGATGTATGTGAAACTCAGATTGTGACCTGCACTGAACTTAGCAGCAGATTTTCCACCAATAAAATTATATGGTCACCACTTAATGTCCCATAGTAAAAACCGTTCGGCCCGCTATTACAGCACTTGGCTCGTTGAGGCGACGCAGCATTTGATGCGCGCTTCAGGGTCGACTTTATTGCTCCATCGCTTTTGAGCCTCTCACACGCAAGTAGGCAGCACCCTTAATAGTGATGTGGCTTAGAGCTTTTTTTAAAGATCACCGTGACCTGGTGGATAAAAGCACCAAATTTGGTATGAAGTTGCCTTAGGGTATGTTAATGAATGTTAGCCTAGGAGCCCTCTGGAATTTATAAAAATGTTCATGTTTTGCACTATAAACCGAAACGGCTCACAAATACGACCAAGTCTCAATTTTAACACACTCTATTGTACGGTCAGTTTTTAAATACAGCTGTAAGCCAACTAAGTGTGCTACACACCTATCTTATGGCGACCGCCTACTGACAGTGAATTTATGTGAGTGAGGTACGACACTAAGGGTGATGTCATCCGAGTCATCTTCTGCTGCATCGCCTCTATGCCTAAGGCGTGCAATCTTATCTTAAAACAGTTTTCTCTATGGGAATTTAAGCAGTGATCACATTGTTTTATTTAAGAAATTTCTTTATTAAAGTCTAACGCAATAAGCATTCCGAGTTTCACATGCATCTCATTAGTATATTTTCCGCAATGGCAGCCTGGAAAAGTCCTTTAAACCCTAAAATGAAATACTGTACGCGTGTTGTCTTGGAAGTGACTTTGCTTAGTCATTTGTAACGTATTTTCTTTTCGTAGACAAACTGCATGAACTCACGTTTACTAGTTTCATCAAAAACAGTGTTCTTCCGACACCCTGCAACTCTGCTTAGACTCAGGTAAGCGGCAGCCTTAAGGTAGTCTACTTATTAACTTACGTAAAATACAATAAAAATTCTCTTTACCTTAAACACTTAATGCAGTAAAATATAAATCTAAATGTAATGTCAATAAGAGTTCCAAATAATGAAGGAAATATAAATGTTTTATTCAGTTGACTCCAGTGTGCTTCAGTTACAATCAATTACCGTACATTTACAAATTACACTTGCACTTGCAAAGTGGTAAGCAGTCTAGATTGGCTTTTCCACATTTGCAGTTTTTGCCGTATCCTTTACAGGAGCATTTAATCAATTGTCTACATGATCGTGAAGCCTCTGGAATTGTCATCTAAACTGGTACCCATGAATCTGAAACCTTATTCCAACCAAAATCCTTGGAGAAGGAATCACTTGCTGCGTTTGTGTGTTGGTCGTCAAAATACCAGACTGATAAATTTCTCTTCGGATGTGCTGAAGAAGCACATCCTCAGTCGGTGGAAGTTTGTCCATTGCTCGATTCTTCTGACAGAAATGCTTCTTTCTTATCGGGTTAATACTGCTGAAAGGAGAGGTTTAAACATATAGAACAGCAGTCAGTCGTTCCACCTTCTTGAAGTGTTCAGAGTCGGCTGTCAGCAGTGGTCGGCCATTTTCACTGCACAAACTTAGCTTGAGCAAACAGAGGTTGATCAAATGTAATGATTGGTATTTGCCCTGGATTACGAAGTTTAAAAACTTGTCTAATGACATCCATGCCATGTTTAAGCATTGCAGGTGTAACAGCCTTATCATAGAACATAGGAAGAAGTGTACAAACGGCTGGAAGGTCTTCTATCCATGGTTGCATTTGTGGCGTGATAGGCAGCCCATGTAATGTTTACGCCACTTGTGAGATTTTCTATTTGCAGAAGTTGTCTTGCATGCTGGAGCCAGTTACATTCCTTTGATGTGGCTTCATCTAAACATTGCTCTACTGGAAACACAGGACACCGTGGAACAACAACATCAGTGATCTTCAAAGCTATGGATGGAACACAGGCATAGCTGTCTGGTAAAGAGTGACTTAAGTCTCCAGAAATTGTAATAGGTGGTTGGCTCTCACCAAGATCTGTATTTTTAGGCATCTGAAAAAGACTGATTCCTGTCCCATTGTAGTTGAGCTTGGGCTGTGGTCTAAATTGTCTAATGCACCAACAGTAAACAACCCTTTTCCAGAGACAAATGGGAGACACCACTCCATTTTCCTCAAAGTATTTACAGGAAGAATTGCCAATCAAGTCTTCAACCTTTAGAACCCTTTCATATGAAATACAAATGCCCATTTGATATAACTTCTGGATGAGTTTCATACTTCTGGTAGCTGTATGAACTTTGATTCCGACATATATCGGGAAGTGTGGTTCACGTCCCGTATTACTGTTTCGTGTCTTCTGACCAGCATGAAGCTTTCTTTTCTTTGAGTTGTAAACAATACACTGGCCAATGTTTAAGCATGCTTGAGTCACATTTGTCTTTGTTTGGCAAGTTTGTACCATTTAATATCATAGAGACTAGCGACTAAAGACTTACAGGTAATGAGTCTTCTTGGCATTGTGCTGGGAAGCTACCACTAAATTTGAAACCTTGGTGATTCCTAATATCTTATCTGACAATTGCTGCTGCTTTGGCTAGGACAACAGCATTTTCTGAGAACTCTCGAATCTTCAGATCTTCCCTCAGCATTTTTCTCATACCTTCATTGAATATGATTACAGTGTGTTTCCAATCAATTGCTCTTGGGCTTCTGGGAAATGATCTAGCAATTGATTATTCAATCGTGTCTTGTTGATTTGTTTCTTGATTCCCATTTCCTCTAGACGATTTACGTACATAGAGCGAATCTCAAATACTTAAAAAAGGAAAATACCAGACTTCACTGATTCGCTAATGTAACTGGAAAGTTCTACGAATGATCGACACTCGTTCATTTTCTCATCTGTGTTTTCTTCTTTTCGGCTTGCCTCACGAGTGTGGCTTCTGTAGTGTTTTCTAAACTGGACCAAACATGCAAGATGAAATTTTGCCTCCATCGCTATAAGATATCCTACATCTATTTTTGTCATAAGGCGTGAGTCATTGTGCTGTGTGATCATGGATCGAATATTTCTGTCGGTATCAAATGTTGAAACTTCGTGGAGTGGACCTTCATCTTTTCCCGTTTCACTAAACAAGCAACATTGAATGTCTAATGCTACTCGTTTACTAGGTCGTTTTGTTTATCAACACTAGTTTGTTTCCTCTTCACTGCTTTAGCCAGCTTCAAATTATTAAGTTTAAGATGACAATATTTGTGCCATAGAAGCAGAATGTAAACCAAAATTTGTTGCAGTTTGATCAGTTCCGAAAGATAGTTCAACTGAAAGAGCATCAATGCTTCGGAACTGTTCTACATTCTTCAGGAATTCTGCATAGGCATCTGTTATTTCACCACTTGTCCCTGGGGTCAGCAAAGGTCATTTAAAGTTTTCAGCTGTGTTATTCTGGCATATCACGCATCGATCCCAGATCACATTAATTTTGAGTTATTATGGAACAATAATGGTTACTAGAATTACGTTTTTTGATAAACACTACATAAATAGGAATTAAAAGAAAATTGGCCTACATCAGCCACATATAATCGCAAATCTTACAGCGATCCCTGGGAAAAAGTCTCAAATGTGAAATTTTGCCTTATTTGTTTGCCATTTCGGTTTATAAGGCTATACATGAAAGTTTTTAAAAATTCGGGAGGGTTCCTAGGCTAACATTCATTAGCACACTCTAACGTATATTCATACCAAATTTGGTGCTTTTATCCACCAGGTTACGATAATGTCGTTAAGCCTACTATAATGGGCGATCGTATTCCTATACATCCTGAAATGGTATCGCATTAGCAACGGCTTAATATTTGCCACCACCATGTGAGACTACAAACAAATGAAGGCGACGCTGAGCAGTGCTTTTTATAGAACAATTAGAAGTGATCGTGAATAGCTATTTAATGCAGTAAAATTAATTTTTTTTACTTTTACATATTTTTTAACTTTAAGTAATAAATAATCATAAATACAGTAATGTAGATGAAAAGTCACCTATACAACTTTCAAAATTCAAGTACCAAAATTAAATTAACCGCCTTTTGTGAAAATTAAGAAAATGTAAATCCACTTTTTTAAGTGGCTTCAGTGGCGGCTCATGGGTTGTTGCCAGGGAGTGTACAAGTTGCAAAGAACTGTACACTCCTGTGCACGCGCCAATGACGATGAAATATCTACTGGTTATTTGAGACATTTTGAATGCTTTTTAAGGATTAAATTTAGTTTGTGGGATGAAAAGGAAAAGGAGACGGCTTAGTGGCGTGATTCAAAGTAGTAAGGGATCATTGTTTCTAGCTTCCAGATCCATTCCTAGAATTTAATGAAATATATTATTATTGGGAATAATGTAACAGTGAAATTCAACTGTAAATCTTAATTTCTTTAAATTTAACTTATAATACCACTTGGTGTTAAGCAAAGATACTCAGAACGTTGCAAAAAATTAACTAATGACATTATTTTTTAAAATTCATTTAAAGAAATTAAATTTTACAGTCAGTTATAGGCCAGTAAAATAAATGTTTTGGTGACGAATAATTAGAGAACAACTGGAAACTTTTTAATTGATTAAGTTCGCCCATAGTAAAATTATTCAAAATTTTCTCCGATTTCAAGTGGTGAGCAAGTCGGCATTAAAATAAATTTCATAATTTTTAATATTTGGCGTATTTTCATAAATAATCCAAAAACCAAGCACCAAATCATAAAGGACACAGGATTAAAAATTCTTGATTTGATCATACATATGAGCAAACCAAACTCTTGACGCGATTTTAACATTTTCCGATATTTCCTCTGTTTTATCGGGAATAATAAATGGCTTTGTGATAAATTAAATATTCGCAATGATTGCCAATAAGGTTATCAGAAACAATGTGAGGATGTGTACTAACTTAAAATTTAATCGAAATACATATTTGTTAATCGCTCATGATTTTAAAAACCATGCAACATTATTGTTAATTGAACTGAAGGAATAATATTGGCTACATACATTTTAGATTACACATAATACTGAGAATCCACTGAAAGTTTAAGCATGCCTTGAAAACTTTTTGCCGGTGACCTTATTAAAACATAAAAGATCTGGATAGACTTCTACATTGTAATAAAATTAAGAGCTAGATACCGGTTTCTATGAAATATTTTCAATATAATGTATTGAGACTTTAAAAGTATCGAATCTCAAATCATTAAAGACTACCCACTCGAGGATATGTGAGTGCAGAAAAAAACTGCTACAATTGAAGTTGGTAGAAAATCTTGAACAAAATTAAATTTATTTAAGTCGTGTTGAAGTTATCTTGGTAAGGTAAATTCCAGAAAAATGGCATCAGCATCTTCCTTCGCCTTCTTTTTACAAAATGCTCTGCTGTAACCATCTCAATCAACACGGACACAAGGCAGTTCCTGATATGTTCGTCGGATAGAAAAAATTTTCGTTGTCATCGACATTGTTTCGTCAGACTTGACATTTGATGCTGTCAACTTATTATATCTTCGAAGTCGTTCCGCTGATTTCATCGCTGCCTATACTGCCTTATTGATGCAGTTATTTTGGTATACTACTTACTGTTCACAAACTTTTTGGACAAACACATTTTTATAATGTTATAATGAATTAAAATTATAATGGTTATTTTTTTTTAGAACACTGATATTATTTTGTATGTTACTGTTATTTAACTATTTAAGCTAATACGTGAAATTTAAATTATCTAAACAAACGTTTCAAGTTTCTAATAACTGACATGTGTTTCCTATGCATAATGGAGGATTTGAAACTGACTGTTACCAACGTACTATTTTATACAATGCATTACGTTAAATTTTTGAATGAATGTATTTTTTGAATTTCTTATCATATGCTTGACTGATCAATATATGAATCTCATATTTATCAACATATTTGTACTTATTTTAAACGTATTTTATATTCACAACGTATTTCATTTATGTTACAATACAATTACAAAATTAGAACATATGTTTACGATGAACGAATACAAACATTTAATAAATTATCTGCAACTGGCAAAGAATAGAAACTCACGTAAGACCATAATTTTGTATGCACACTTTAACCTGGAAAATTGCTTATGTCAGTCATTGTAATGAACCTAATTAAAGTAATTATTGTATTTCGTTGAAGAAATATATATATATATATTTACAAATTAAGTGCTATTAATTTTTTTGTTATAATAGCCATTTTGGCATATAGAAAATTCAAAACCGAAACACTGAAATTTGCAGAAAGCTAATAAATATTTTAAAAAAATTAATTTTCAAATCTTAGCACAAAGGAAACGCAGTACCCCACTTTCATATAACTGGTATTTATTCGAAGCGAAATTTAGTTACCTAAATTTAACTTGTCTGCTACATTTTTGATTTGGTCGCTTCGTTTTGGAAAAATTGGAGTAAAACCATAAAAAAAGTAGTTACAGTTTTTGAAAAGGGCGGCTAAAGCGTGTCGCGTAAATTGGCCCGAAACTAACACAATCCTACTTGGTGTATACTGAATCCATATAAGCAGTTTCCAGCTTTCCTCGAATTATTCACCGGCACTGATACAAAATTTACTGGGCTTTCCAAGGGCAGTATTGCATCCAAAATTTTCACAAATAGAAAACACTTTTGACATTGTTTTTAATTAGCTTTTACCACGCAAATTTAACACACTCAGTATTTCTCTTTGTGTACAATTCCGTATTTAATAATGAACAGTATTACAAATCAACATTTGATATTTGAAAGAACTGTGAAATGGGAGTGCATGACTGGATTTAGTTGCTTGGACATACTCCATTGCGAAATAAAAGTTTTTGTGAACAAACTGTATATATAAATAGAAAGCTTGCAATAACATGAATGTAAATTATGGTATTTTCAGTGTAATTTTTTCTTTTAAATAATAGCGGATTATTTAACACGACATTGTGTTAAAATACTTTTACTGCAGCGTTCATATTTGACATATTATATTTTTTGTGTGTTTGTATACATGGTGTAAAATTGCATCAACATTTGGGGAGTTGCGTACTGCAAACCAACATTTGTGTAAATTCGCAAAATTTTTACAGTAGTTAAGGTATCATGAACAAAACCACCGGGCTTAACAGGTCTTTTGGTAGCTGATTTCGTATTTATAAGTAATTAATGCCAGTACGTCAAATTTTTATATAATAGAGTATCCTCATTATATGGAGAGGTAATTATCTTGAAATATTTAACTGCAATAGTTAGCTGAAATTTTAATTTATAGTTTTAAAAAATTTTAAGGAAATATAGATAATTACTTAAATGTGTTGCTTGTTTAGTTGCTGACTTATTATTTGATGAGTAATAATGGCCAGCACGGCACAATGTAATGAGGTTACTTTGCACAATTTTGAGGTAGTTTTGCACCACACTTTTTTATGTTTTAATTTAAAGTTATCTTTTTAGTACTACTGAAATCTCATAATTCAAAGTTCTTATTATAACGTTTACTTGATTGTGAAATGTTTAATGAAGTTTTATATGACATAAAATAAATAGGTAATGCAACGCTGCTCTAAGGAATGCATAGCAATCTCACTTCAAACTGTCTTCAGTTTGCAAAAAGTTTCATTTAAATCAAATGTGATTTTAACTAAACTGGGCAGTAAGGTTTGGATAACATGAATAATTCCAGATGTTTTAACATGTATTTTCGTAGCTAGTTTTAATATTCGATAGGTAATAATGGCCAGCCTATCACATTTTTATATCGTAGATTAACATTCGTTTCTAAAAAAAGTAATTGTCTTTGGAATATTTAACTGAAATAGGTGGGTGTAGTGTTTAAGTGGGTAAAATTTGCAGGGAAATCTGTGTCATAACCTCAAATGTTTGCTGGTGTTGGTGTGAAAACCTGTTAGGTTACGTGAGTGTGGATTACAGTATTTTAAAATGAAGAAATGTCATCGAGTGTGTGTAGTTTAACCGCAGACGTTTTACTGTGGACGATATATTTTAACTACCCAGAGTCGTACGTTAAGGTCGAGCTCTTCAGTTTTGCAGTGATTTTAAAAATTTTTTTTAACTTACCGGTAATTTAATGTATGCGTAACATTTTCAGTCTTACATATTCAACACTCATATATCACCGATTGTATATGAATTGTTTTGATGCAATACACCAAACGTATTTTTAGATTTTTGCCACGGAAATCTTATTTTGTTGCCAAAATGAGCGAAAATTAAGCAAAATAATTTTTGCTAGCAAACGGTACATTATTTAAAAATAAAACTCTCTGCCAAAATTATGCATCGTATGAATGTACTCAGTCTCAAATTTTTTTCAAAGCATTTGGTTAACAACATGTTTAGTTATTGGTAATTGTTTGAAATAAATGGAAGCCATGGCCTTAACTAGAACTATAAAAACGAATATTGGTGATCACGAAAAACAGTTGGCTCCATATGTGTATTGCATTATATGATATGTTACCTTGTCTGAATAGGTGAAACGTAAGAAGAAATTAATGCCAATTGTATTATCTAATGTGTGGTATGAGCCACCAACTACTGAAATATTTGCTACTTTTGCATGAAAAAAAAATTACAGGTTATTAAAAAAAAGAAGTGCACAATAAAATAGCCTGATGTTCCTTCAACCATACGGCTAATTCCTCATGGAGCAGGTCTACATATACTTATAACCACAGTAGACGAAACAAATTGAAATCCCAATTCATCTGACGGAGACGCCGATCGCGAACAGGAACACACAAGTGATAGTGGTGCAGACACCACATACATTCCACAAAACGCATGTGAAAGTCAGATAATGTAACAAAATTTATTGAAATATCTTATCCAGTTTCTAGGCCTATCAAGGAAGTAGACAGAGTTTTTAAGTTCAAGACTTCAAGATTGAATGCAATCTGCTTGCCACGGTGCAAACATAGGCTAGAGAACTATGGTTTTGTGTTCGTTTTTCACTATGTAGGATTCTTTGTGTTTATGCATAAATATTTCCCCATTAATGAACCAAGATGGAATATAACATTATCCCACACATTTGTGTTTTTTTTTTTTAGAATTTCAAATTTAGCCTTAAAGTTGTACTTTTGCATAATGAAAACGAGAAGCATCTGTTCCATTAGCATATTTTGTGTAAATAAAAAAGCATAAAAGTTCGAAATAAATACTGACTGCTATAAAGTATGACAATTACAAACGGCAAATACAGAGTTATTTAAAAGTTACCGTCTTACTGCTTGGGCTTCAAGGTGTCTCCACAAATGTTGCTCCTTTTTGTGTTCATGTGATAAGTAAGGCTACACAGCAACACTACAAAAATGCTGGCCCAATAGAGAGACACTTGTCCCCGGGTTGAATAATGTTAAGTATAAACCATTTGTTGATTCAAGTAAGGTACTTCTTCAGCTATAACATATAAATCTTGGTCTCATGAAGAAATCTGTTAAGGCAATGGACAAAAGAGGTGCAGGGTTTTAGCGTTAAGAAAATCCTAAACTAAGTGTTGCTAAATTAAAAGACGGTATATTTGTTGAACCACAGATTAGAATGCTATTAAATGATACAGATTTTGAAGATCGACTGAATGAGTTTGAGTGGGTTGTACGGAAATATTTTCTATCTTGGTCAAGGGGTGTCTTGGGAACAATAAAGTGAAAAATTGCAGTCAGCATGTTTATGATCTTCTGAAAATTTACAAAAACCTTATTTTGAGTTACACTTCCTACATTCACGTCTTGAACTATTCCCCAGAATGTAAGTGCTGTCAGTGATTGTCAGGGAAAAAGATTCCATCAGGATGTACATATTATGGCTGAAAGGTTCCTAGGCAGATGGGATCCAGCCATGTTGGGCGACTACTGCTGGTTTTTGCAGATGGGCGAAACTTACATTCATAAGTAGTTACATTCAAGAACTCACTTTTGTTGCATACAAGTGTTGCAGTATATAACAAATAAGCTGCAATGTATTACATTATGATAAGGTCAATAGCAAAACAGTGGAGACAGTTATGGTTATGTTACACTTCAACACACAAAATAAACAGTAAAAATTACCTCTTTTACATTGGCAGCCATTTCCCTTTGTTCACCGGGTGGCGCTATTCCAGCCAGATATAAAAGTTTCTCAATCAGAGTAGCCTTCAAGCAATGATCCCGTTTTCATTGAGGGCCATATGTACCTGTTTAGCGTGAGATGTTATTGAAAAATATAAAAATAATATAAATCAGTGAAAATTGATTTTGTAACACATTCTTAAGAGGACTGCTCAAATAAAATTTCCAGCTCGACAGGGAGTCGAGGACAGCTAGGGAAAGAACGGATGCGAGGAATAAACGTACACAGCGAGAACAAGTAAGGATGAGTTGTTATCACAGCGAGCGATCTTCGCCACCCTACGAGAGAATGGGTTTTGGAAGGGAGGAGGAGGTTGTCAACCTGGCGTAAGTATTTCCAAGAATCCATCATGACCGTTCTGTGTGCGACTGTTTTCGGGAACCTAAGAGTCAGGCGGAAATGACAATGCGACAATGCTTCCTATTTTTTTTTTTTTTCATAAAATGTCACTCTGAAATGTGTTTAATTTCGTTATCGCTTAATTAATAATAGGTTTTATCATTGGAAGTTCATATTTACAAAATTAAAAATAAAATAATTAGGCAAATGAACTTACAACTACACAAATACTACTCACATACGTTGTATTATAAGAAAAGAATACTTTTTAATTTGGTGTGTTTTAACTTCATGTTCTTTGAAAGTTATGGAATGTGTCTTTCCTGAGAAATATTTGTATATTCTCAAGGCTAGAAATTACACGCCGTATTTTAAAAACCACGCAACACCACACTAGTATGATATCAGGATTAATCAAGTTATATATAATTATTTGTAATTGTATATACACTTCCTTACCGTCAGTGAATTTTTATATTCAAAACAGAAAAAAATTACTGTTTAGACGTTTATAACACGCCGACAATCTGTAGTAAATGTACTAAATATCGCACCAGGTGGGATTCGATAGATCCATTACAATGCTGTAGAAAGATTGTTTTTGTATGGTTGTAACAGGCCTCCTTGACATTCATTTTGATTAAATGTAAAGTTCATTGTAAATAACGCAAAATATTATAGAATTGCCGTACAGAGTCAGTTGACATTTCATTCTACTCAGAATTACGTGTTTAATCTTGTTCATTCGTAATAATTTATTTAATTTCATTTATTTTTTAATAAAGTTTTGTATACTAACCTGAGGCGAAGGGTTGGAGAGGAGTATTTTGAATTGTGTCACGGCCATTTAACACTTCCCGCCGAAGGAAAGAGAAAGCTAGGAGCAGAAGGCCGAGCGCTGGCCCATAGCCTTGAATTCGTGTGGGAACCAAGACTAAAGTGGGGAGAAGTAGGTCAGCTCAGGGGCGTGGCTTCACTTACCCCCTGCAGTAAAATTTAATATTAACTTCATTATTATCTAGAGTAGAGAGTTCAAATTTTGTATATAAGTTGGTGTGTATGTTAATGTACAGGTGTATGAATTTTGAAAAGATATATTAAACCGGTGCGGAGGAAAGACCATGTTTAGTTATGTCAGTCGTCCACAGAGCTTGTGATTGGCTGGGAGTAAATGGGGGGAGTTTTTAGGGAAAGTGCGCGAGAGCGTCGGTTAGATTTGTTTGGGGACTCGTGCCGCGGAAACCACGAGATGTGGTTGTGTCCCGAGCCGCGGGAATTCGCGGGGGTCCACGTATTTGTTTAGGGGACTCGCAATCCCGACACCACGAGATGTGGTTGTGTCCCGAGCCGCGGGAATTAGCGGGGGTCCACATATTTGTTTAGGGGACTCGCAATCCGGACACCACGAGAGGTGGTTGTGTCCCGAGCCGCGGGAATTCGTGGGGGTCCACATATTTGTTTAGGGGACTCGCAATCCGGACACCACGAGATGTGGTTGTGTCCCGAGCCGCGGGAATTCGCGGGGGTCCACATATTTGTTTAGGGGACTCGCAATCCGGACACCACGAGATGTGGTTGTGTCCCGAGCCGCGGGAATT
>PNEQ01098241.1:0-23468 GCA_003012365.1 Medauroidea extradentata
TATATATATATATATATATATATATATATATATATATATATATATATATATATATATATATATATATATATATGCATGTCTGCAACGTGTGTGTTCGTTTCCCATCCATCCGATTACAATGAAACTTTAATACGAGTTGTGCGTGCGCTCGCAAAGGTTCTTGATAAAAATCTATGTAAACAAGGAGGGGGGTGCTAACATTGTAAGGGACGATGGTGAAGGATGCCAGAACCGGGTACCCAAAAAAATTTACTGAAACTTGTTTTTAGAACAGCTGTTGATGATACCACAATTTTACACCATTTAGAATTTCCGAATTTTTTTTAAGAAACTGAAAGAAGAACAGTAATTTATTGCTTTTTTTTATTATCAGTAATTATATTGTCACTTACGTGAAGTGTGAAGTCCCGAAATGTTTTTATTTTAATTTTTTTTTACTCTGTGGGAAATTTAGTAGCCTATTTCAAAGGATATTGCGAATATGAATAAATATTTCTACGAATTACTTAAGATAACTTTGATTGTAGACTGAACTTTTGCACTATTCAAGGAAGCATTAAATTGTACACCGCATGAACGAAGTCGCAGGCAATAGCTAGTACATTGCTAAGTTCGTCTAAAGAACCGTCAAGTGTTTTTGTGTGTCGTAATCGTTATTTCGTCCAGTCTTAAGTTTGTGTAGTCTTTGTCCTAAGCACGGTCGTAGAAGAACATGTCTGGACACTCGCCTATCTAACAATGTATTTTGCTTGACCCCCTTGTTGTTTGGTTGTAGTTCGTCAAGTTACCGAGAATGTCGTCCTTTTTGGCGCTGTTTTCCGGGCGGTCGGACTCAAACTCCGCCCACTTTTTTCCATTGTTAAATTTATAAAGTAAATAAAGATTGCTGGAGCCTTTTCTTAAATTTGTGAGCGAAGAAAGTATTTCATAAATTGATAAAAAATACGTTTTGATGAATTGCTTATCTTAGCGGAAAGGAAGTGGGCGGAGTTTAGCCCGACCGCCGTAACATCAGCGCCAATAAAAAACAATATGCTCGGTTAACTTGGTGAACTACAGCCAAACAACAAGGGGGTCAAATATCCAGGCGAGTGTCCAGACCTGTTCTTCTACAGCCGTGGTCCTAAGCACATACATTAGAAGTCTTTTTCGTTGTTTTGGTTTTATTTGTTTTCTCTTTGTGATTTCTCTGACAAAATTTCTTGTAGGATTTATTATGTATTCTTATTTATAGAAAATTTTAGCTTGTTTTTTTCGTGTTTTGTTAATCTCCCCTGAGTTTCTGGGACGACAGAGTACTGCAATTAACGTACGTAAACGATTCTGCTCTAAATCAATCACTCCGATTGTAAGAGTCATTTTAACTAATAGTTCAGTTAATTGCCGCCATTGCATTAAGTTTTACAAAACCGGGCGACGTGGTGCAAAGATAACACGCTGGACTTTCACTCGGGAGGACCCGGGTTCGATCACGGGACGGTTTTCCATAATGGCCCCAGGCGAAAGGGTTCCTTACAAAGGTTCCTGTCCTTAATGTCAAGTTATGTGTCACCGTGGTTGTCGACGGAACGTCAAGCCCTCTTACCTGTCAAATATAGCTGGAAAACAACTTATTTGGCAACACTGCCGTGGTAATCGCGGCGCCCGTATCAGTCGGACAAGGCACGGCATGCATAGCAAACAGCGTTAACTGGCGTGTTCCATGCTCGAATGATAGAGGTTGGGGTAGGGAGAAGGGTTCAACCGCCTACTGGAAATGACCATGTCGGCGCTAGTTCTTACAAGCAGAGGATGGCTGGGTTTTTGTATATATTGAAATTTATCATTATTGCGCTATAGTGTAATCCGTTACCTCGTCAGAAACTCCTAAATCCTTAGCATCTGACCAACACTGATGACGCAATTAGTAATATATTATTTTTAAATTAAGAATGAATTCTCGCCTTTTCTGAGCCATCAGGTAATGGATACGTAAAAATTGGCGACTAATGCTGGAATCACAATGGCGCGACAGACGCGACGCGAATAACAAAAGTTGTCAGCCAATCAGCGCTGAGGTTTCCGAGACGTCAGTGCGTCTACCTTGACTCTGATTAGCTCACAAGTCATTTTATTCGCGTCGCGCTATTGTGATTACAGCATAATACTGACACCAATAATTGTATAATGTTAATGCGCTTTAATAATATTTTTTATTATTTTAACGAATATATTGTAATTATTTTTTTAGTGGACCCCGCCTTAACGTAGGCGCATACAGAAGATGGAGTAACTTTTAACACTGGACTCTCATTGAGAGAGGACACTTGTTTGTGTCCTGGTCCGGTCATCCTGGTTTAGCTTTTCCAGGGTCTCCGAAATCACTACAGGTGAATGTTAATGTGGTTCTTCAATACAGGTCCTGGCCGATTCCTTCCCAAATCCTTCACTCATGGCCCTCACACATAGCGGCACTTAAAACGCCAAATAAATAAATAAAATAAAAACTCGAAAGAATGGTTCTAAGAAGTCTACATGACCTTGAATTATATTAAACGAGATTGTTTGTTATAAACAGCAAAATTTCTAGTAATACTATATTTATGTGTACAGTTAGTATAGTTACAAGATGTGAGTTTTTATTATTAGTATTAGTATTATGTAAGCGAACCAGTTTTTATTATAGGCAGGTCTCAAAAACAGTAAACCAATTTACGTCTGAAGATAAGATATAACAAATTAAATTACTGAGAGAAAATGTTATCAAAGGTACAGTAATGTTTATTTAGTTGAACAGTTTATGGTTATGTAAATTATTTAAACATAATTGATGAAATAAAGTATAAAATATTATGTATAATACACAATGCAAGTAAAATATACAATTTATAATAAACTGTATATAAAATATGCTATTTAGTATAGAATATATAATATACTGCATATAATTTGATATATATCACAATAGTACACAACGTAAAAGTAATGTCGTTCTGCGAGCACGCAGTTCACTGACAGTATTGGATGTCCTATAGTAAGGACGGGGGGAGAGCTGTATCGTATGAAATGGAGGTAGGCCTATCACACTCAAATTTTGCTACACGCCTCATTCACTTGGAATATTTATCCAGCTGCGAGTCTTTACTCACCGATGAAAAGAGACAGATGGACAGTGCTATCAAACTGCAATCAACTCCACCAAAAGGAGTATGACCGTTGTTAGCTGCAGTGGTGCAGCAGTAATACTGCACAGCTTTGTCGGGCCGTATCGGATATGCTGAAAGATAAATTCAGCGTAGGTGAATTATGTTTATGTACTTAACAGATTAGCAACGGTACGTTAATTTCTCCCTTTTATCTTGCTACCCGTTTCATCAAACTACACTGGATGCAATACGCTACGGTCCATTCCTCAGACGCAAGACAATGAACGACTTGAAAAGAGGCGGAGCTTACAATTCCTATCTCCATGGATACCGCAGCCGAACATAACCTTCATTTAGCTGTTTGGCTTCACATGACCCAGATGAGATGTACGTCAAGAAAATTGATTATTTGTTTGGAATTTGCGGCTTTTTCAGGTATGTATTTGCGTATCTTAACCATGAAATTGAAGCTAATATTTTATACACTTGCGTGCAAATTTATGAATGCGCAACATTTTTGCTTTCTGCAATTACCAACTAACAAATCAGCATGTGTTGTAAACAAGTTTTGTTTCCCACAGTATTTCCCCTGCGGTGTGACGTCAGGGGGCGTGTACTTCAAGTCGTCCATTATGTGCTAGGTCGTACCCACCCGAGGAGTAACATGGCTGCTACCGCTCCAGAAACATCAGTGTAATAACAGTGTGGAAAAATAATTTGTAGGTAACACATTAATTTAAACTATGCATGGTGCGGTTTTGAACTTGGTCTTTGTTTAGGCCTACTTATTTTGTTGCCGTATTTACTTGTAAATAAAAATTCCTTATGCTGCCTACCAAGCTTGTAGCCATATATTTTTTTTATATGGTGATTATTTTTGCGAGGTGGAGAAGTGGTAAAACACTCGCCTCGCATTCGGGAGAATCTGGGTTAGATTCCGGGCTCCAGCCATCCTG
The DNA here is from genome assembly GCA_003012365.1 of Medauroidea extradentata. Taxonomy (NCBI): domain Eukaryota; kingdom Metazoa; phylum Arthropoda; class Insecta; order Phasmatodea; family Phasmatidae; genus Medauroidea; species Medauroidea extradentata. The sequence goes on from PNEQ01098241.1 coordinate 4,082, forward strand.
ATTTCGGTTTTCCAGGGTTTTCCGAAGTCCCTCCAGGCGAATGCTAGGGTGGTTCCTTTAACATGCCCTGCTCAACTCCTTCCCGCATTCACCCCGTGTTCCTCTATCAAGGTCTTGTGCTGTTCGAGGGCACGTAAAACCAAACAAATGAAAAATAAATAAGCATTGAAATGACATTTTCGATATTAATCGGGTAAATAAAGAAACTGACAACGTTTCTCGTAAGGCAATTTTCTTCAAGAAATTTCACGTAGGAAACTAAAGACTTATTACTGAATGTAATTCGTTTGGTATAAATTAATTTTGTCATTTATTCGATATTATGGATTGATGATGATTTCAACCGGGGAGGCTGGTTTGGACCTCAAGGGAACATCTGAAGCACGACTAGGCGAGGATGAAACTGAGGTGGTTCGCCATTGTCTTTCGAAGGATGGGGACGACAGGACAACACAACACCCAGTCCTGAACCCAGGGAGGGAACTTTATATTTGCTTCCCCGATGGGGAATCGAACGCGGGACCTTTGGCCCACCGGGCAAGAGATTTAACCACTGATCCAAGCGGTCGAACTCTATATTGATGTAGAGTTCATATTCATACTCAAAATTTCCATTTTGCAGCACCTCATGAAAATAAAAAAAAGGGTCTCTGATCCTGTATACAGCACTGGATCCTGACCATTTTGTAAGGGGGACACAGACGGCTCACCGCCCTCCCCCCTATTGTTAATTTTTCCTGAATTTTACGGTAAGACAAGTAAAATGTTGCTTGGAAAAATAGTCAAAACTGCTATAATATTAATTTCGATTTAGTATTTTTGAAATTTAATTTTTGATGTACGAAGTATCTGTGCTTGAAAATTATGTCACTAAATTAAACCCATTTCTATTTAATTTACAGGCGTTGACATACATACAAACCTAAGTACACACTACAACAAGAAACTCGAGCTTTAAGTTACAAAATAATGTTAATGACATTTTCCTTACAAAAAGTTTACGCTTTTATTATTAACTAAATTAGCTTCTTCTAGGTGGATATTATTTTTCTGTCTTAACATTCTAAAGCAAGGTGGACCAGCCTGCCACCCCTTGATATGCCACCCGGGACATTTGCCCCATCTTGCCGCATCTATATCCGGTACTGCCTGTGTATGCTTACTCGTGAAATAAGATCTTGATTCAGTGGCGGATTTGAAGAACTTGTATCGTTTATGAAAAGCTTAAATATTATTATTTAATAATAAAGACTAGTAATAATAATAATAATAATAATAATAATAATAATAATAATTCAATAATAATTCAAGGAAACATGATTCCTGCAAACATATAGAAAATATTGTATTGTTTGGTCGCACGGGATAAAACATGCTGCATGGAAGTGATAATTATTGCGTGCAGTGTTGCCAACCAGTCAAAAGTGAAAATCCCACGCAGACTGAAAATATTCCATGTCACTGCTCAAGTTCCCATACGTTATTTTTAAGAACGTACAATTAAATACTTCAATTTTTTTTTTCAGACGGCGTTATGTTACATGGAAAACTCACTAGTAATTTGGTTCACGTCATATGTATCCCAACACTTTCTCCATGCAAAGACTAGATTAAGTGAGTTCTGAAATGTTTTTGTAGATGTGATGCATTTTTCACATTTTGAATATGTTATGCATCACTAGACAATGAGCCAATTTTAAGTTATCAGTAAAACATGCAGTGAGTTTTTCGGATTTTAAACAGTCGTACGAAAACTATGTTAGTCCTATAAAGTCAATGTTCGTAACCATGTGATATAGGAGTTAAATGCCTTTTATACTACAGTTTCAAAGCAGAAAAATATTTCATACCGAAGTAGCAGCTTAGAATACTGATGCATAACCCCATCCATTTATTCCGCTATCGTAAGCATTGCTGGTTTAAGTTTCCATTTTATTGGCTGCGAACTCTCATTACTACTTACATCATATTGTTGTCTACGACCAATATATATATTTAACTATTGTTACAAACATTACAATCTTTCTCATATCGGGTTTACTGTTTACAATAAAATGCACAACAATACAAAGTACAGTACATAACGAGTCGCCAGTCTTAAAAAAAAAAAAAAAAAGAAACAAAAAACTTTACATCTCATAAAAATGAAAATTAATGGTAGTACTCTAGTAGCAGGCCCTAAGCCTACGCCAGATACTGACCACTATAGTGCCACGAGTCAAAATAGTATCTCTTTGTTTCATTTTATTTAACTCGCACATTAGATAATTATTTATAAAATGATACTTTTGCTTTGAAAATTGTGGTTCGTTTTCTCTGTTTCTTTTCCAACATTTGAGGCAATATTGTGTATACATTCCCTTTGCTCCCCTTTTTCAAATGTTGGTTCTCATAATCACCACGAAATGGGAAAATCCCACGAGTTGGCAACACTGATTGCGTGGCTTTTCAAAACAGGCGTTTTGGTTGTGTGGTGCAGCAGTCCGCATTGCGCCTGAACTACCTCGCGAGCCAAGTTAGCGCAGCCATTGTGACGTCATTTCGCCAGCTCTTGTTTGAACGGAGGGAGGGGATTGGTACAGCGAGAAACAAAACACTATTTTATGACGGTATTCCTGGCGGGCAAGACATAGGACAATAAAACAATAGCCTACTGCAGTCATTTAGTTACGTATTGAAAGTATGGCTGTCAGTTTAAATTTAGGCTATATTAAGACACTAAGGAAAATAAAATTACGTAAAATTCACTACACCTGTGAAATGTTAGTGTTAAAACTCGCCTTTTAGTATAACAATTACGTTGCCAGTACGTGATTACGAGTGTACGTTTTACCTAAAAGTAATCTTCTAGAGTTACTAGCATTCCTCTGTCACAAGGCCAAGTTGCTTGATCGCTAAAAATTAGCCAAACAGCGATTTATCGTATGCAATAAATTAGCTCAGTTAACTTTCTCAACGCAAGAAAACTTCAGTTGGTTCAAGTTTTAAGCGATGAATTTAACTCTACCCTAGCAAACTACGTAAAATTTCGTAAACGCCTTTCGTTTTCCGTTACGGATTTGTGTTTGGTTACAAACTGAAAACACTTTAGTACCTAAATAAATGCTGCTAACTAATTTTTTTTTTTTTTTTAGTAACCTTTGGAAAATTACTATTTTGAGCAATAATAAAAAAAAACACATTACTGAGAATACATATAAACATTCCCTCTAAATAATAACAGCTCTCGTAGCTCAGTAGGAAAGATTACGCGTTTAGCAACAAAAGACTCGTAGGAACGATTCCTGTCATCTTCAAGTAGTTTTAGTTTACCGAAACAATTTCAACTTTTAAGTCTGAGTTCCGCTTTACGATGCATGAATACATCGCCTTCAAGAAGCACACGCAATTCCGTAGTACTTGTCACAGAATTATGACAGCCAATATGTGACAGGTCTTAGTTTGAATGTTCTTAGGCTGTGTAACGATGTTTAATTTAACCATCATTTTATTTAATCCATATTTTGTATCAATCTAAATCTGTAATGACAAAAATGTGTTTTGAAGTAGAGGTCATTCGAGATGTTAAGAAAATACCTATTAAAAGTAAAGATTTGGCCTTTTTTACAACAAAACAATTGACATTGGCGAGGAGTAACAAAAAGTAGAATTCAATCACATGGCAACAACAAAGTTTGTCGTGATAGTTGATACGTTTACGTATTTCTGTTAAGGGTCTTAGGATAATGCAGAACGTCAGATAAACAAGAATATAGTTACTGTACGGCAGTTACAGTTTTTGAAAGGATAGTGCAAAATAAGTCAATTATGGAGAAGTCTCGGTCATACCATGGTAATTTTATGCCCATAGTGTGTAACTAAAGGAATGGTCACACCTGGTGTATTGCGGAATCACTTTCCTGCGCTTAAATGCCAGTATCATGTCCTCCAACATGACTATTGTAATGTGCTTCTATTGTATTTGTACATTTTGTATTGTTTTCATTTTTCCTGGAAAATATACATTTTCTGTTGGTAAATGTGGAAAAGTCAAGCAATTATTTGATCCTTGTTCGCTGGATACCCTGTTGAATTTACGAGTCCTGACAGCAAAACTGTTAATTACAACTTCATTTATAGGGCGTCGTAAGGACTTAAGTAGAAATTCACACAAACATTCAGAATGCCGGCTCGTGAACAGGTTTTTATGTCATATAATCAGTCAGGAAGTGAATTATTATGAAAGTTTTACTTGTAACTTGTATTATTTATTTAAGGTCATGACCCGTCATTTCTGCTGATTTCATGATAATTACTTTTATTCCTAAACGTAAATAGATATCTAAAAACTGTTGTACAGTTCAGTAAAAAAATTGTATTTAATATGTAGTCAGACAAAAAATTTGTGTAGACTAATTAGTTAATTAATGAAAATTTCCTTAATTTCCATAAATAGCTGAAACCATTGTGTATTTTGTCTTGAAAAGAATAGTTAACATATTGTTCATAGTTTAAAAAAACCTGAAATAGTTTTTCAATAGGTACTCTCGTTTAGGAAAAAAAATTGTGAAAGTAGTAGAAATGATAGATCATGGAAGTCAAGTCAGTAATGTAGGTGTTTCAAGTAACAAAGTGAAACTTTTATTTTCATTCTCTTCCTCACTGATTATATCACATAATACACGTATTCTGAAGTGGGCGTTCTGAAAGACTGCATTAACTTCTAAAGTCCTCACAAACGACTGATAAATGCAGTTGCAACTAACAGTTTTGTCGTCACGTCACACAACTTCAAGCAGGTAACCACCCTGGCCACTCTAAAATTCACCATGTGCACTGTGCAGTTTAAACTTTTTTCTATTTTCCATGAAACAAATCCCTTAAAGACAATGCCTCAGCCTTATAGCAACAGTGTTAACAGACTCGCAACTCGCTACTGGCATGCATGATGGAATAAAATAAATTCTGCGGCTTACTGCTGCTGGTGATTAAAGAAATGTTCCCTCCTTCCCTTCGCGCGCTGTTCCTCCTCCGTGTGTTTGATCGAATGACGAAGTGCAGTCGCAAAATACTGGATATTATTCGGGAGGATCCTGATTATATTTCCGCTTAGACCGTCCTGATTTCGGGTTTTCCCAAGCTTTTCCTAAGATACTCTTGACGAACGCAGAAATTATTCCGTACTTTCTGGTTCTCTTTGAGTCACTGATATCGAATTGAATGCCGTTGATTTTGCCAAGATGTTAAACCCCGTGTGTCCCTGTATGTGTGATGTATGCACACGCAATGCGGTGACGATATTAGTGATATAATATTCTGTATAAGTATGTTTGTAACAGTTGGTCATTGTCATCATCGAATATGCACCAGTCAATTGCTAACCTGTGACAATTTTTCCTCGTGTGTTAGAACGATACACAATTGACGCTAAGAAGAAATAATTATAAGGGGGGTCTAAGTCAGAATGTTTAGAGCAAAATCTCCCATCAATACGATCCGGGTTCGATTCCCGACGGGGTCGGCCCTCGGATTTTCACATATGGGAATAGCGCCGGACGATGCCCGTTGGTCGGCGGGTTTTCTCGGGGATCTCCCGTTTACCCCGCTCCTTCATTCCGGCGCTGCTCCATACTAACATCAAGTCATCCATTACCAGCGTTAAAGACCTAATTGTTTAGTGCTGAACAAAATCTCTTCACACAATTAGAGCAAAATTTCTGTAGCTGTCATAGCAATAACAACACGCCAATTTTAAGGCGAGCGTCGTTTTCTAAAGCAAGCTTCCGAAGTCGGGAGTCTGTTCCCCTACAGATCTTTACATATTTTCACCCATGTTGTATAATCACTCCAAAATCCATTGAAAAATATAATTTTTTGCCGGCCAAGGTTTAGGCATATTCAACCATTACCGCATTACGTACTTAAATTTCTGAAGGAAAAAATCCTTTCAATCTTTCAAACAATAATATGACCGTAATATTATGATCAACATATTTTATAAATAATTTCTGTATCAGTATATGTAAGTTTAAAATGCAGTTTTAAACGCTTATTATATGTTTGTAAAGAAACAGATGTTTGTGTGAGAAATATTAACGAGTTATTTAAGTACTGAAGTATATCATTTGCAGTATTTTTGTTATTGAGGACTTAACGCATATGTTGACAAAATTAAGTACAAGCTACGTGCCACTTTACAAAAAATGTGTTGTAATGTTTTGTAGGCAAATTTAAAGCCGTTGTAACATAATTCTGTACATGTGTGAGTTTTACCAACATTAGTCACTTAACACCACATTGAAATGTCTAATTATTGATACTTCTCATCCAAACCGATAGACAGAGCCACAATTTTATCGCGAAAGGGTATTTGCATAACTTTTTTTCAGTACCTCAGTGCACACCGACAGCTCTGTTTCATGGTTATTGGCAACGTGTCTTTGTTCAGGCATGTCTCTCATTTGATTGCGCCATCAAGAATAAGGCAATTGTGACATACATCTGTGATTTGTCAGTAGAATCCCAAGACAAGCAAGAATTTAACCTTACAATCACTGATCATGAAGCAGAGCTGCAGATGTGCCCGTAAGGCACTGAAACAAATTGATGCAAAAATCTTTTCGATATAAAATCGTGGCTCTACCGATAGGTAATTTTTTTAACTCCAGACTACCCTCGTCTGCACATACACGCATGCTTTGCAAATATTGTAGCAGTACAATATTAAATATATGCAGTAGAGACTACAATATATATGGGAAACTACTGTCTTTCAGCATTGATGAAGCACCGGACGTGCTACTAACAGTACAATCTGAAAACACTAGCACTAGTAACATTCAAAATCGTTCTTGTGGTAATAAGCACTTAACATTTTAAGGCTTTCACTTAGTCGTATATTACGAGGTGTTACTGATCGTATAAAAAAGCGAAGCCAATAGTTAATTATTTAATACAGAGCAGGATCACCACGTATGTGTCGATAGTACGTACGTAGATTAGTATAAAAAACATCAGTCATTGCGTACGGTATTGGAATAAGTCACGAACTGGTCTCGTACAGCAGTAGCTGCGTTACACTAACGTTCTCGCAATCGTTGTGTATTGCAGAATGCACGTGCAGGTTCATGTCCTATATCTTCTTCACATTCATTTGCAGTGATCATTGCTGCATTGTGTCGAATGAAATTGTGCAAACAACATGCAGCTTTGACAACAGTTACAGCGTTATAAACATCCAATTCTGTATGCCTTAGAAAGACCCGCCACTTTTGAACTAAAATGCCAAATGTGTTTTCTATGATGTGACGTGCCCGGCTGATTCTTTTGTTGAATTTTGTTTTCGTTGCATCATTTATCGCTACGGCTCTTGTAAAACGACGCATTAAAAACGTTCTCAATTAAAGCCTACATCCCCTACAAATACATGAGGGACAGGAGTGTTCATTCCAGACAATGGCTTTGGAGGTAAAATAGTTTTGTTGCCTTGCAGGAACTGGCGAAAGGAGGAGAAATTCTCAAAAATACTGTTATCACAATGTCGGCCGTAACTATCTATATCTACCACGATAAAGTTGTATTGGGTATCCACAAGGATAAGTAACGCGACTGAGAAATTGTCTTTATAGCAAAAGTACTGTGACCCACGCTTGCCATATAGTTTGGAAAACTCCAACGTCCTCGGAACCCAATCTCAGAACGTTTCCATGAGTACAGTGTAGGCTTTGGCAGATACAACGGTTGTAACACAATCCACAGCTCTGCACACACTTGCTTCACAATGCTGGAGACTGTTGTGCGTCCGACTTGGTAGGAACAGACAATAAATAGTGTGATGCGAGTCACCTGTAGCTAAGTATCTGTACAGATAATAACAAAAAAAGATCTGTATTTAAAATATACTAACGTTAGGCATTGGTTTAACGTGTACAATTAATAACAAATGTTGATGAGCTAGAGGAAAGAAACATCATTATTGTGTTATCGGTTTGGACACAGCAACAACTGTAGAGTATGTATTATTGTTTGTGTCCGATTTTAGAATTAACCCCATTATTTGTAGTTTATACTAGTTACTTACGTAAACTATAGTTCCTTGTTGAAATATCGTACACATACGACATCAGTACAATCTGCTGAACAAGCTTTTTGTTGTATATCATTAATGTACAACACTAACGCTGATATATCTTCAATGGTGTCCATCAACCCCCAGCTTGCTATTTATATGCCGACACAGTTGAGATGTATCTTACATCTACGTCTCGTTCTGATCTGCAGTAGAGGCTGTGAAGCATAAATGGAAGAACCTTCGGGACTCGTATCTTAAGTACCTGAAGTAATTAAAAGAGACTACTGGAGCTGCTAAGAAGTACCAAAACTGGCCATGGGCTGTTCATTTGGAGTTCCTCCATGATACAATTATCTTGTATTTTCAGTGTTTGAGCCATAATATGTATTCAAATGTGTTATCAATTTTTCTCTTCGACAAAGCATAGGATTTATTCTTGATAAACTGCTTGACATAAATAATAATATAATATTTCATTAATGTGTCATGCAGAATCATTGCGTGGGATATATAGGTTAACTTTCAATAATTCTCTTGCAATTATTTTGAACGACAAATTAATGAATAATTATATTATTCTTTACGTAAATCAATTTATCAAGAATATATCCTATGCTGGTCGAAGAAGAAGAATACAATTTGAAAATATGTTATTGCTCAAAAACTGAAAATATAAAATAATAGTCTAACACTCGCCCTTAAGGACGCCGCGCCTATCTGCGCGTTAGAGGCTCAGAAGTGACGGAGCTATAAGAGCGACCTTGAAGCGAGCATCAAATGCCGCATCTCAACGAGCCAAGCGCTGTATTAGCGTGCAAGATTCCCGCTGATCCATTCAACTAGGACTTTCAACGGCGATCATATAGTTTGTTGGTGGAAAGTTTGTAGTTAATTTCAGCGCACATTTCTGAGTTATATGTAAGTTACATCCTGTTCTTACAATTTGAAGTACGGTCGTCAGAAAAGAACGTTTTTAATTATGCTGGAGGGTTTAGAAACAGTGTTTGAGTGAGTATGGAATCTTAATGACATGTCCTAAGTGTGTTTTCTTTTCGTACGTTGATACAATGCACACATGTGGAATAGTTCCCTAAAAATGTCGTATTTACGAACACACTGTGACTCATTTGAAACGCTGGTAGCTGGCGCCTGTAAACCCAAGTAACTCAAAATCCGTCACAGCGCGCCCTATTTATAGTCCACGCGACTTCATGCAAGTCATTATTTGTTGTCTTGGTGACCAGATACAGTAAGCCGTTCCCAAACACTTCAAGTTGGTTGCCTCGTTTTTTCCAAGCACCTTATCAGGTTTTAGTTAGTCAGTACTGTGTGATGTAGGCTTATAGCCCAATCTTCTAGCCAGCAGACGTCATGGAGATAATATTAACGCCCGGCGAGAGGTAGGGAAACGATGTGTGGAGGACTTACGCACGTGGACTACGTGCTCTCTCGTAACAACAATGTGAAGAGGGTTTAAAAAAAAAATGTGTGAATTGATAGCGTTAGCAGATTTCATCGTCGTAATTTTATTTTTATATTTGTAACAGATATATTTTTTTCTTACTTTTGACGTAAATAGTGAATAAATTTTGCTCTTATGTAATTTTTCTCTCTCATATTTTTGCATAATAGCTCGTAAATATGACAATTTGCAAGTTACGGTTTTCAGTACGACACTAAAACCAACTGACATACCAAAATGAAAAAATTCACGGCGAATAACAATGTTGTGGGCTATAAGTCATCCAATACAGCAACAAAAGAAAAAATTTTTATGTGTTGAAACAAAAAAATTGTGATATTTAAAATATAAAATCTAATAATTCAACAGTAGTTTAAAAATGCAATAATACTTTATTTTGTGGTTTTATGTGGGATACCGTGTTATTCACTGTGATTTTTTTTCAGTTTGGTATGTTAGTTGGTTTGTGTCTTGCTGAAAACCGTAACACGCAAATTTTTACATTTACGAGCAATAACGCAAAAACTATGAGAAATAAAATAATTTTCATAAGAGCAAAGTTTAGTCACAGTTTATGTTTAAAATAAGAAATAAATATCTGGTACAAATATAAAAATAAATGTGGCGATAAAAATTGCTGTGAACCGTTGCCGCAAGTTTGAATCGGCAATTCGACAGTCTTGTTTTCTTCAGTGTCATGCAAATTATCGTATTCAGGAATTTATTTAAAGAAAAATGTTTCTTCGGAAGAAACAGAACAGACCTTGTAAACTCTCTGTCGTAAAGTATCCGAGGTAGCTTTTGTATGGCAAATATGTTTTCTTTGCCGGCAGTAAAATCAATGATCTATACTCGATCAATGTTAAAAAAGGATAATACATAGCGCTGCATAATTCATCAGCCAATAAAAATATTTTACAATTCGGTATAATGCAGCTATTCTGCTACCCATCGTCGAAATTTGGCTGTTCAGCCGTTTCAACCGAAAATGTTATTGCTTATTGGTCGTGTGACATAAATGAATTATATCTCACTACATAAACACGTCGGAAAAGTGTGACACCATTTGAGAACAGAATAAACATTTATTAGTAATTGCTTTAACAGTGACATACTCCAAGCCAAACTTAACTTACATACATAAATACACAAAATGTCTTGGCTTACTACAGAATTGAGTACGAAATCTGGTAGTTTGTGCGACGTTACAAATTCGGACATATTAGATAGCCTATGGTATGCAACATAAGAAAAATTGATACGTAGTTATTATTTAAAAATCATATTACTAGTGCTAAATGGATGGCGGCGTCTCACGCGATGTATTGTAGCGGGCTAAGTTCACAATTGTTTTCATTCCACCAGAGTTGTTTAGCGCTGCAAAGATGCAGGCTGTGTCCATAGTACCAGTTTACTTCCTGGCACGCGTGTGTAGTAATGTTAGCGCCACGTGTAGCACAAACAACTATAGGCCTTGCGAAAGGAAAGTAAAGCACACTGAAGTCAATAAAAATGTTTGTTTGTATCAGCGAGACACGAAATCGATACAGTCTCTACCTGCGCTTTAAATGTATTGCAGTGAGGTAACTTTTTTTTCTATTAAATTAAAAAAAATAACCAACACTATAGTGTCGGTTATATATATATATATATATATATATATATATATATATATATGCCTAGACGGGGCTTCCTTAGTACCTCACCTAACGCTCTATCTGTATTTATTTCTTTTGTTTCTCAGACACACAAACGAAGCCTATCTAGACACTCACCTTTAGTGTTGACATCGGCCGCCACGTTTAAAAACGGCATAATAATTTCAGCAAATTTATCAATTAAAAGAAAATTTAGGTTATTAACTAATTAGCTACCATCATGCTGAATTTCGGAGTACGGTGTATAAACCAACATAACAGAGTTAGAGCGATTTTACGCTGTCGGCTTTTATGTTTTATAACATAATCGTCAAAAGTGTACAAACTCGGGCAAGTCTTTAAGGCTGTTGAATTTTTCATTGATGAAAAGTAACAATAGTCTCACTGAAATAACGTACAAGATATAACGCTCTAATGTTATACAAATGCCTTCGGAATTATTTGCCTATTTTTACATACGCAGAAATTATTTATAGTTTTAAACTAACATTTTTCTAATTACGTCATATATGTATACTAGCAGTCCCCCGCGGCTTTGCTCGCGAGTACTATTCATAACAGATAACATTTACATTAGTTGTAAAAACCTCTTTGTACACCAGATTGGTACTTCAGTCATCAAGTGTTAGAATGACAAATCTGCAAGTTGGACAAACTCTGCAGCAGAATAAGTAGCTGTAGCTGTCCACGCGAAGAGCAGTCTTAAGTTTGTCCCTGCCACTAACAGCGACTACACTTGGGCTTTATTTATAGCACTGAAATGTTGACGTTGTGGGGTAGTTATAGACTATAAAATGTAAGAGGTTAATCGACTGAAAAACGTATGATTTACCCTGTGCAAAACCATTGGTGACGGTGCCCTCTATTATTTCATTTTTCAAAATATTCACTTAAAGTTTAATGGCATTAGAAAGTTTTGTTGGGAAAAGGTTTCGCGGAAACGTGTTTGGTGCCCCAAACTTGGGATTACTGAGATAATATATTATGTGAGCTGATGTCGAGGGACCTAAGTGGAAAGTGAGCTGCATAATCCATTTTACCCCCTTTAAACGACTACGTGCCAATTGCACTAATTCGATCTGCTTTGCAGTTTTTGTGTGTCAGAATTGAACGCTTGCACGCAGCTTTTAACGGAATTAGAGCCCAGAACCTCCCGGAATGTAGACCTGAGCTACAAACAACTGCGTCACGTAACGTCGAAATAATTCATTAAAAACAAATTTAATTAAAAAATAAAATCGTCATGTCCTGGGCTTACATAGATTGTACGACACCACGTCTCGATATGTTTCTGTAGCGTGAACTTCTGTATAATTAATTTCTCTCTGTTCGTACTTGCTTTTCGGATCATCTGCCTTGGAAGTTCTTTATTCTTAACAGTAAAATTATCTCGTAAAGTCAAAAAAAACTTACATATAATTTTTAAATACTTATGTAAGCATCACTCTGACGCGAACAACACCTCAATATATCTACTGGTTGGATAGATATCATGGGTTGATGGAAAACAAATTTTGCGCTTTTCCACTCTTTTGGGGGTCGAATTTCTAAATACTTCAATTTCACATCCTAGACATTTGTATAAGTATCCAACTGAAGTGCAAATCACAACGGTAGCCTGGTCAGTCGAATCAAAATCGATCATATATTAAAAAACACATATGACCCTGCACAGTACAGAGAGTTCGAATTTCGAAAAATCTAAAAACCATTTTGCGATTATTTTTGTAATCATCATCCTGAAACAAAAATTAATAGTATATCTCGACGCGTTCGATAAATATCTAGGATTTATCCGAAACACATTACAGGTCTTTTCACCACCTAAGAGACAGAATTTCGAAAAACCCTTAAATCACATTTTATACTACGTTACTGGTGTCTCTTGAACGTGAAAAACACGACGATATCCCGCTGGGTTCAAAATATATCGACGATTAATTGAGAACACTTTTCACTTTTTTTGCACCTCTTTACATCTCCTTAGGTGGGGCATTTCGAAAATTCGTGAAATTACTTTTCAGGCATTTGAGTAAGTTTCAATCTTAAACAAAAATCACTTCGCTATATAAAATTCAATGGAATCTATGTATATCGATTGTGAATCGAAAACACAATTTACCCTTTTTTTTTAACCTCCTTAGGGCCGAATTCGGAAAATACGGTACTTGGGATATTTGCAAAAGCATCAATATACAGCAAAAAGCACTTCGATATCTCGATTGGTTCGATAGATATGGAGGAATAATTGAAAACAGATTTCACGTATTTTCACCCCCTAAATTAAATAATTTTGAAACGTCTAGGAGTCATAGACATTTGTATACGTAACCAATTGATGTAAAAATCCCGGCGCATGTCAATTGTTTCAGATATATAGACGATTCATAAAAACACATTTTGCCCGTTTTTACTGCTTGGGGGTCGAATCTCAAAAAATCCTGAAACTGTTTTTGGGTATTTACGTAAGCAACTTTGTGAAGTGGATACCAACTCTTTATCCCGAAGGATTCGATAGATATCGTTAGTTAATTGGAAACACATTTAAGTTTTTTTTTTCACTCCCTTCGAAAAATCCTAAAATAGGCTAATATGCATTTTTATGAGTGTCCTATTAAAGTAAAAATCACGATAATAGACCGTCGGGTTCGAGCTCTATCGACGTTTCTTGAAAACACATTTCATCCCTTTTCACCCTCTTAACTATCGAATTTCGAAAAATCTTTTCTTAGTGGGTGCCTACGGGGCAAGGGGAAGCTTCCCTCAAAATTCCATGATTCTAGGTCCAGCGGTTTGGCCTGTGCGTTGATGAGTGAGTGAGTGTGTCAGGACACTTAATTTTATATATTAATATTTACCAACGGTATAGAAAATTAACGTATTTTACTAGAGCGTGGTATTGATATGTTTTAAGTAACTATATTTCTTAACAACTAAATAATACAAAAACTCAATACTTCAAACTTGGCTTGTGATGACCCACCTTAATTTAAGCAGCAGGAATACTGCAGTGAAGCTACAGCCGTATGTTGTAGTTTATTTAGTAACTCTGCAAATATAGAAATTCGAAAATTACTTTTGATTTGCGCAGGGGACTCGAAAACAGTGTGGAATTTGATACGTTGTGTAAGAACTGTAAAGCGAACTTTATATTTTCTGTTAATGTGAATAATTTTATTTTCTGTGATCCCAAAACTGTTTTATCATAACTATTTAATAATATACACGTGGTTCACGACAAAGTGAGCAGTTGTGAAAACCATTTTGTCTAAAATAATAATTTTAAAAAAATTATTTATTGTGATCTCAGACTTTAACTTTTGAGTTCGTTACAGTCTATACACATATATTGTTACGTGAATTGCTTTGTTTATATTAAAACGTGGCAGAAAACTATAAATTATCCGAGAGGAAAAAAGTAACCAGGGTTTCAAAAATGCTCATTTTATTACGAACAATCTACATTGGGTGCGTTGTGGCCTTCTCCAACAAAAAAGCAGTGCGGCATCGGTATCCTAACCTATACATGAAAAGCGCATGTTCTAGATCCACATATTATCGAGTGAGGTGACGTAATGGTAACAAGTTCAGCTCGCATTCGAGAGAACTCGTATCGTATCCCCGCCTCCGCCCATCCTGATTCCCGTTTCCCATGGCTTCCCGAAATCTCTGCAGGCGAATGCTGAATTGTTTCCTTAACCAAGGCCATGGCCGATTCTTGTCCCAGTTTATATCGTCGTGTAAAGTTATGTTGAACCGTCTCTAATTAACCCGTCGACGAAACGCAAATCACACTAAAAAAATAATAAATAAAAAAAATCACTTAACAGCTAGGTCTTATCGCTGGTGACGGGTGACATGGTATGAGTGTGGAGCAGCACCGGAATAAGGGGACGGGGGAAACGGGAGATCCCCGAGAAAACCCGCCGACCAGCGGCATCGTCCGGCATGATGCCCACATGCGAAAATTCGGGGCCCGACTCCGCCAGGAATCGAACCCGTATAGCTATGGCGGGAGGCGAGTGCTCTAGCCACTGCGCCAACCACGGCCCCGCGCCATAATAACGAACAATTAGTAAACGCACGACACGTGTAGACCGTTCACGTTAAAGTGAGCACTACTTGAATTTTTCTTTCAGCTATTTTGCAATCACCTGTACTATTATCAGTATGAAAACTATCCTGAAACTTAAAACCTGTGTAAACGTTTTTCCCACACTGAAAACTTATCACTTTAGGCCCCAATGAAATACAGTTTTTGGTTATTACAAATGTTGAAGAATGCTCAGTTTAAAGTGAACAGACTATAAATACCTACACGATGCTGTAGTAGTCTATATCGAATACTGTAGAGCATCTGATGAAATGTTTTGCTCACTGGAACTATATTGTACGCAACATTTGCTTACATTCGAAACGGCGCTGCATCCATTGTCGACTCCGCGCGTCTGGTATGGGGCTTTGGTTACTCAACAGCTGCGATTGGCGTTCCACACAAACGCGATCCACTCCACGCGTGATACATTGCACGTTGTGGAACGGATGTTCGTACTATGGAACAGAACATGACAGACCTGACGTTTTTTCCTCTCTGTATAGGTAGGCGATATAGGTCAGTAATATATATGTATTACATAAATCATTAAATGGCAAACTGTGATCTTTGAACGAATGTTGCAATGGATTAGTATTTATAAACTCAACCGTATTTATAGACATGCGCCATTACAAGAGAATATTACCGAGTTGAAGAAAAATCCCCACAATAAAACAAAACAAAAGCCAATCTTAGCGGTTGTCAACAAACGTATAACGTGTACAATTCCGGGAAGGAGTTAAGTCGCATCCAGAAATACTATACAAAAACAAAATAAAACACTTATTAATTCCGGAATGAAATGTAGTCGTGTCAAAAAAGACGACACAGAAACATAACAAAGTAATGCAACCAAATTAGTTATGTGAAAAAGGGCGACAAATGGACGAGCACAACGATGACAACACAAATGACAACAAACGCGAATGGTAGTGAATACACTGACGAAACGTACTGATGAAAAGTAGCAGGCTTTCTTCAACAGATACGACGTTCCCATCTTCAGTAACAGTCACTTGTTTTGTTTTTCTTTTTGTTTGGTTTGCTTACAGTTGAAATTCATTCGTGTCTCTTGTCATTGTGTTGTCATCGTTGACCGGGTCCATTTTGTCGCCACTTTTCACATACTGCGTGTTGTTGTTTTATTTTATTTTTGCTTTTTTTCTTGTTTCACCTTTCTTGATACGACTACATTACTTTCCGGGATTAATTTGTATTTTTGTTGTTAAATTTTATTTCCTTGTCTTTTTGGATACGTCTACATTCAGTTACGGAATTGTATGTATATTATGTTTGCTGACAGAAGCCCTTACTTTGCTTTTCTCTATTTTTGTTTTTGGTTTTGTGGTTAGTTTATCCTACAACTAGGCAATATTCGCACGCAATGGCGTACTTCTACGAAAATGGTTCAGTTCATAATACTAACACATTGTAGAAATCGTTCGAAGCTCACGTCCTTATCTTTTCTCAAGTCAAGGCAGCAGACAAGATGAGCTTCTATATATAGAGAAAATAACATACAGTAACTCGTCGTCTCGTTATTTGTTGTAAACTACCAGAAAGAATGACTGTCTTAGTGTGGATGAAACATCAGTAGAACGGATAAGCAAATGAAGCTCCTTTTGAAACGACTCGCTTTTCCAAGGCTACAGTGACGGATTGGTCACAGATTTTATCCCGGGAGCAGAAAATATGATTATGAAAGGAACACAAAATGAGAACACGCACTTAATCGGACGACAATTTTGTTAGGTTGTGAAACTACAGTGGTTTTGATAGTTGGGATTATATTTCAATTTTAGTGTCTTAGCTTGATTTTAATATAGGAAGTCATTTTCGGTAGAGGACCACATGTGGTAATATTTAGAGGCAACTGCTAATTATTAATAAGCATTTATAAGTAGGGCTTAACGTATCGGTAGCAGTGAGTTCATTGAGCCGGAATCATTGGCTGGGGCAAACAAGAAGCGGAAAAGGAATCGGCCATGGTTTATAGTTAGAAATTGTCTCGGCATTCGCCTGGAGTGAGTTCGGGAAATCCAAGTGTAACCGAAACGAGAATGGCTCGATCGCTTTGAATTATCTTATATATGAACATTTCAGTAGGACGTTTGCTTGCATTTGGATAGACCTGTGTCAGATTTTCGGCTATCATGACTTCGGTCGTTCATGGTTTCCCGAACTCGCTCCAGACGAATGCTGGGATGGCTTCTTAAAAAAACTATGGCCGATTCCTCTCTTATAGTTCCTGTCCTTGTGTAAAATTGTTTCTGTCTCCTATGGCCTTGTTAACGAGACTTAAATCCCACAAAAATTTAAAAACATATATATTTTAGGGGTGTCAGATTTTATTAAGGTTAAGTACAAAAAAAAACAGCAATACTTGTATTTTGATGTTCCATTATTAAAATACTACACACACATACCAACACGCTTACATACCAGCGCACACACACACACACGCATACACACAACACGCGCACACATATATACATACGCACACATGACAGAAGTATTATCAAACGTAATGCCTAAGTTTGTCTTAAGTAAATACAGGATGTTTGGTAATTGTAGGTATAAAGAAAAGGGGTGTGTCGAGGACGATGAAACAAGCAAACAACGCTAGTAAACGTAGGTCCAGAAAACGTCTGGTTTCCCGTTACGATGTAAATGGACACGACGTGTAAAAATTGCAATGTTGCAACACTGTTACCGCCGTCTGTACCAGGCACCAGTTCCCACAGTCAACAGCAAATGCAGTGTGACTGCGTAGTGTTCAACGAGGTCGCCATGGCTCCACACCCGTTTTCTAATGAAGAAATGGCTGACATCCACTTCATGTATGGGCGAGCTAATGACAATGTACGTGAGGTAGCTCGAATGTATCCACAGATGTACCCACAAAGAAGACAGCCTGACAGTAGTGTGTTCACAAGGGCACATCAGCGCCTGCGCGAGACAGGATCATTTAAACACAACATGCGACATGCAGGTAGACAAGAACAGTTTCGACACCGGAAATGGAAGAGTATGTGTTAAAACAGATGGGTTTAGTGCCGGGCACAAGTACCAGACGAGTTGCTGCAGCAGAAGATGTTTCTCCATACCTCGTATGGCGTGTATTACATGAGGGAAAGTTCTACCCATATCATGTACAACGTGTGCAAGTATTGGCCGCACCAGACTTTCCAGCCTGGGTTGCCTACTGCCAGTGATTCCTGGCAGAGTGTGGGCGAGATCCACAGTTCCTCGTTCACGTTTCGTTTACAGACGAAGCATGCTTCACCCAAGATGGTATCATGAACATCCACAACACACACGTGTGGGCTTCTAAGCATCCACTTGCTATCATTGAGACGGCACTTCAGCAGAGATACTCCATTAATGTTTGGACAGATGTCGTTGGTGATCGGTTGTTAGGGCCACATATCCTCTGGCCGACTTACTGGTCGTGCGTACCTTCATTTCCTGCAGCACGAGCTACTAGACAGTTTGGATGATGTGCCTTTTGGTGACAGGATACGTACAGTCTGTCTCATGAAATAATTCCATATTTTGACATTTCTCTTCTGAGAAATGTGCCTGGCTGTTCCATTGTTTGGAGCTTTAAACCTACCTGGCTTCCTGGAAAAGCACGGTCTCCACAATCCTGTTTACAGACACACTTCTCAGAAGTTAACTGTCAAAATGTGAAATTCTTTCATGAGATAGACTGTATGTGGTACATGCATAACGGTGCTCCGGCACATTTCCATGTGGCTCTTCGGGAACACGTCGCACGTATGTTCAACCACAAGTGTATCGGTTGTGGCTTGCCTATAATATGGCCCCCAGGTCTCCTGACTTGAACCCTTTGGATTTTTTTGTGTGGAGATATTTAAAAAGTTTGGTGTATGCCAGCCCTGTTGATAATGTCCACGAACTACAGGAAAGCATTGTGGATGGTTGCCACTGCGTTCGGAACACACATGGAATTTTTTAACGTGGACGGGCATCGATGCGAGGATATGCTGAAGCCCGCCTTCACATGAACGGCGTCCATTTCGAACACGTGTAATGTCTTCGTCCACATGTGCAGCATTTTGACATTTTGATCCTCGGGTACACTGGTATTATAGCGT
>PNEQ01098241.1:23568-39588 GCA_003012365.1 Medauroidea extradentata
TTTTTTTTTTTTTTTTTTTTTTTTTTTTTTTTTTTTTTTTTTTTTTTTTTTTTTTTTTTTTTTTTTTTTTTTTTTTTTTTTTTTTTTTTTTTTTTTTTTTTTTTTTTTTTTTTTTTTTTTTTTTTTTTTTTTTTTTTTTTTTAGCTTGTTTCGTCGGCCTCGACACACTCCTTTTGTTCGTACCTATAATTAACCTAAGATCCTATCTGTATTGAAAGAATTTTGCTCTATCTGCCGTGTCGCTTTAAAACAGGTCAGACGTGAGGAATACCTGGACTGGAACTGCAAATACGACGTTATATGATGGTCCATTCGATGGGATGTACAACTTCTTTGATGCTAGCACGACCTTGAGACTTTGAGTTGGCGTCGGACACGCGCGCGACGACTTGGCGGTAATTTTGGCCGTGAGCGAACATTTCCGGTTGTTGTATCTCGCGACTCTGATGTTCTAGCGCACTGAACTTGGCGAATAACGCATGTTGTCGTCTAAATTTATCGATCTAATACAATTAAAATTAAGAATGAAATTAATTAATTTTTCTTTTACTGTAATAGGAAAATATCGGCTGACTTAAGACATATTCACCTAAATTCCATTGCCATGTATCTTGACACAGGCACGCCTCATTGTTGTCTGAATCCGTTGATGTTGGCAACACTTTTTCGTGGTAGCCATTTTCAAAAGTTCACTTTCTCGTTTCTGCTCAAGGGACAGTGGCTAGAGCACTCGCATCCCACTAAGGAGATTCGGGTTCGATACCTGGTGAGGTCGACCTGGACTTCCGCGTGTGGTGATGGCGTTTTCAGGTTCTTCTCGGGATACTCCGTTTCCCCCGCAGCTAAGTCCGTGACAGATCAGTGATACGTAATATTTGTTAATGAAGCTCTTCCAGAATCGCAACTCACACACACTTCTACTAAAAGGTTTGTGAGTGCTGTAATGTTTTACGCATGCATATTGTCGGTTCAGTTACAAGTGGTGTTCATACTGAACTTGTATTCGGTGGGACTCGGGTTCGATTTTTTCATGGCTTCCCGAAATCTCTCCAGGCGAATGCTGGGATGGTTCGTCAACAAAGGCCACGGCCGATTCCTCTCCCTGCTCCTGTCATTGTACCAGGTTGTGTGTCGCCGTCTAGAGTTACCTTGCTGTCGACGAGACGTTAAGTCCACTAACATCACCTTGCAAGTGGTGTTGCAACTTCTTATGTACTGAATGTGACCTACACTGCTCGACTCTCTCCGTCTGTTCAGCATACTACATACGTACTTCCTAAAATAAGTGAAGTGAAGGTATTTTCGTCAGCACATAGCATCTCGGTGAGGGGGTGACATGGTGTATGGAGTAGCGCCGGAATGAAGGGGCGGGAGAAACGGGACATCCCCGAGAAAATTCGTCGACTAGTGGCATCGCCAGACACCATTCCCACATGCGATAATCCAAGGACGGAACCCGCCGAGAATCCAACCCGGTTCGCCTTGGTGGGAGGCGAGTGCTCTAACGATTGCGCCAACTGCGACCCCATTTCCTAAAGGAGTTTTGCTAAAATTGTTTATTCCGACAAGGACAGAACTGTTTGTACAGTTCTGGTGGTTGCAAACACACCCGTGTTCCAAATTAAGGGAACGTCGTGACCTACCACATTTTAAACTCGCAAGGTCATCCATTTATTGTTGCATCGTGTGGAGTCCTTAAAAATGTATGATAATAAATTGCATTGTAAACTCTGGCTTGGATGTGATTTTAGCTTCATTAATAATAATTTTAGTGAATGAAATTGACGTAGGTCATCCGGGTTAAAATCAGCATTTTCGAAACCCTAGTTATTTATTTTTCCTTTAAGTTAAATTGTAATTTCCTGCCACGTTTTAGTGGAAACAAAAATGTATACACAACAATTGAAATGTACAGATTGTTCCGTAGTGAACAGTTAACCTCTTAAGTTACAATAACGTGATTGTCTTCAAAAGTGGTTACTTTATCGCGAACCGCCTATACCGACATTGTAGTATTGTATTTTGGTCAGGTACTAACTCTCGTAGATATTCGTTGTTTGTTTGTCAGTATGACGTACATATTAACAATAGTCGACATGTTTCAGCTGCTCGGGACACACCATTTTTGTTCACAACACACATGCCGTTTCGGCTGCAGCGATCACAAACTGGTCTCTGTGGCACTGCGAGCTTATTACAGTACGGTGGATGTTGTTTACAGTGAATATTTACCATAGTTCTGTGCTCTCAGAATAACACACACATGCACGCAGTATTGCCTATACTCTAGGCTCTGTATCTCTGTGCGAATCTTCAATCGCGTTTTGGGTATAAAGCTCGGTGCACACTATCAAAAATTCAGTACAGAATTCCATACTTAATTCAGTACAAGTAGCACTGCGATAGTATGTACCGCAACTACGCTGGTTCCAAACAGAATTCCGTACTTAATTTTATATATAGATCCCGTCCTATTTTTAATTGTAGTGTATGGTCAGCCGCCGTGCATGCGAAGTACGCTAGTAGGATTGATGATATGCTTTGAATAGAAATAAAATTGTTTTATATTGAAATTGCGGCCGTCAAATTTTTTAAACCTAAATAATACAATCCATTTCCACCATTCGGCAACTACATGCGCGTCTTTTATGTGAAATAACCATCGGGAATTTTACAGTTATAATGTACGGCATATAACGACCAACATCAAAAATGTATTTCCCTACTTTATGTACCGAAACAGTGACAGTGCAGTGACAGTGTGTTCACAACACAGAAGTTTTCGTGCAATATTCTGTTATTAAATCTCAATCGAAGTTTATGAACAGACTTCAGTAAAGAGTGGAGTAGAGAATTGGTAGTGTGTACCGGACTTTAACGGTAGGTTTAGACGGTTGCAGCTAGGGGACCTATTTCATTGCATAATTCACAATACTCGATACACCTTCGAATGTTCGACTCCGGACGCAAGAAATGTTATATACAATACAATGGTGGCAACTCTGTTATTTTCATAAGGCAGAACGTGTCAACGAGCATTTGATGTGGTATTGTAGATCTCGATAACTTCGTTCCGAATACAGTCATTTGACACGTGGTTTTTATATTTTCAAAAACTCAGTTCGATTTCAATTTTCACTACACGTTTTCTTCGTAATTTTTCGTTAAAAAAATTAATCCGCCGAAGTTTGTCGATGCTGTTTGGAATCGCTCTGTAGAACATCACTTTACAAAATAAACTTCTGTACTTTCAAAATGCCCAGCCGGGTGGGAAATTTAGATGTTAAAGCAAGATGGATGTTATCGGGCGAATTACAAATTAATAAATTTGTTGGTTTAGTTAAAAATATCCTCATGAGACTACCTGCCTTTTCTGTGGTTGCTTAAACTTGACGATTTCCACTTATGAACGTAAGCAGTTGGCTAGAAATCCCTTGGCACACCGCCGCTGCTAACCACAGCCTCGTTTGTATTTCAAACAATTGTGCCATCGACATGCTGAAGTGGGCGGGGGGAGGGGGGTGGCTGCCGTGGAGGGCCAGTCAGTATCTCGGCGCGACGGCTAGCTGGCAGGTTGTCACAAAATTCAGATTTGCTTCGGTGGGTAGTGCACAGATACAGAAACAGAAAATGCGATTGAAAACGTGTGGAAATACACGTTCTTGCACAACATGTGATACCAATACAAGAACACTAAGAATAATTTTGTAGGAGCTGTGTTGTATTCGAACGACTAGACACAATCAGATTGCCGCAATAATTAATCTTATCAAATGGGTAGGTTGGGAGTCTTAAGAGCAACAACTCAACTACTGTGTACCTTGTACATAATGTAGTAACACCACATTTTAAGTTTATTTACAACACTTTTTCCAGTAAATTATTTTGTAGTAAACGTGGTATTTTTTGTTACCACAATTGTTAATGGTTTCCATGAAACTTAATTTTAAAAAAATCTGAAGCATAGAAGGAAATATTAGACAAACTGGGTGAAAAAGTTATGTTAAATTGTTTGCATTTAAATGTGTGATAATATTACTTACATTCTCTTACAGTAAATAACACTAAACAACTGTTTATTTTATTAAAGCTACGTCTAGGCATCTGAACTGAGAGGTTATTGTTTTCAGTTTATATACGTATTGCAAATAAGCTACAAATGTATTACTCATTTCAAAAGCATTAGTACTTTAACCTCCTCGTAACATGTGTGTGTTTGTGAAAGAACACATAAGGAAGAAGGTTTTCTTCTGCTTCAGTACCAGTAAATTCAGAACTAATCATTTGAGTATCTCTTCGGGGGAAATTGTGTAAACAGAATGCATGACGTAAAATACGTGGTTTATTAGGGGTTTTTAAGGTAGCATAAATATAAATATTTCCTCAGACAAAACCAGACTTTCCCTTGTGTCGACGTCAGAAGCATCTTGTACCATACATTGAGTTTAGTTTCGCGCAGACGTGCCGTGTCGGGACGGTGAGGTTCCAGGCAGTATAAGCGTAACCGACAGGGTCGGGACCGATGTGTGTGGGGGTGCAGATCGATCGCCGCTGACCCCACTTCCTTCCTGCAGAGGGATCTCGCAGTCCCAGACGAGCTCCACCGTACCTGCACTCAAGCTGTTCTTCCGCTACTTGCCTCACATTTCTCAACACTGACTTACGCTGGTATTCATTGCCATAGTTACGAGGAAGATTCGCGCCACATTCTACACGTTGGTAGGAAACGATATTCTTAAGAATGCGTGGTAGATAAATAAACGCTGAAAACATCAGTTGATTCCTACGCTTTTTCCGAAGCCAATATGGATAAATTACTTAATAACAATACTAGATAATGGTATTTGCCAACTTTATAAGTAAATATTTACCGAGAATCACTCATTCATTACGAGTCATCTCTTGCGCCGCAGTTAAATGCACGATGTTCCGGCGTCAGAGATTGTGCCTCAGAAGTTCGTAACACTGGAAACAATTTTGTTTGAAATGTTGGCTAAAACTATTGTCTAGGATTGCTACTGCTTAATTTTCGCAAATTGGCTTCAAGAAACCTTCAGTTATAGATTAATGCGTTTAGCGTTGAATTATGTACCACGCCCTCTTAAACAATTTGCGCTTTGTATGCCCATTGTAATATCTCGTAACAGGGAGTGTTAATTATCTTGTCTTTTCAGTTTTCAAGTCATACAATTTTTTCAAGTTGTATTATCAAAATGTTCTCGTTGACAGCACATAAGATATATTCTTGATAAACTGCTTAGCATATATACTAATGAAATATTTCCTTAATATGTCATGCATAATCATTGCGAGGTAATTATGGGTTAACTTTAAAGAATGATTACAAGTGCAATATAAGATGAACATTTAACACTTATGGGCTCCAAAGTTCATCACAAATATCTTCTGTGCCGCATTGCCAAGTTTACCAAACATATTTTAAAATATAAGTTCTTGCAGAATATTGATAAATAAAAATTTAGCATCTAGTTCTCCATCGTAAGGAGGAGTGATAGACAATTTTATTGTATGTGCAGTTTTTGAGCACTGACATTTATTAAAATTGTATTATCAAAATTTTCTCTTTCGCAAAGCATAGGATATATTGTTGGTAAACTGCTCGACATAAATAGTAATGGAATATTTCAATAATTTGTAATGCAGAATCATTGCAAGGGATTTCCTGACAGTTAACCTATATTAAATAAAATAATAATAATAATTTATGTCAAGCTGTTTACCAAGAATATAACCTATGCTTCGTCGAAGATAAAATTTTGATAATACAATTTGAATAAATGGTATGGCTCAAAACCTGAAAA
The DNA here is from genome assembly GCA_003012365.1 of Medauroidea extradentata. Taxonomy (NCBI): domain Eukaryota; kingdom Metazoa; phylum Arthropoda; class Insecta; order Phasmatodea; family Phasmatidae; genus Medauroidea; species Medauroidea extradentata. The sequence goes on from PNEQ01098241.1 coordinate 29,391, forward strand.
TGCAATAAAACTGCATAACAGTCCCCCTTAAGGTTGTTCAAGTGGGGAAAAAACATAATTTTATACTTGTACGAAATAGTGTTAGTTTTGTACACATTACTTGAGAGTACACATACTTCTGACGGAAAAAAATCAGCTCATCTAGTTTTCCCGTAATGGCACTTCAAAGTCAAAATTTGCGTATTTTTACTTCATACAAAACTTGAAAACCAGTTAACATAATGAAATGAAAAAAATCACATCAAAACTACGAGTTACTGTCTATGGCTTGTAGCATTTAAAACCAGTTACAACAAATGTTTATGTTAAATAAAAAATTTAAAAATTTGAAATTTTTTTGGTACTTTTAGAAATTTATTTTAAACACAAAAATATTTTATAATGGGTTTGTATATGCTTCAAGCCGTAGACGGTGACGTGTAGTTTTGATGAGATTTTTTCCATTTCATTATATTAACTGGTTTTTAAGTTTTGTATGAAGTAAAAATATGCAAATTTTGACTTTGAAGTGACATTACAGGAAAACTGGTTGAGCTAATTTTTTTTCGTTAGAGGTTAATGTATTCTTAAGTAATGTCTACAAAACTAACACTATTTTATACAAATATAAAATTATGAATTTTTTCCCACTTGAACGCCCTTAAGGTGGCCGTCTGCCTAAGCCGCTGAGCGGTGTGCAGAGCTTCGGCCGGCACAAGATTACTCGGAAACTGGTCATCGCTCATGAGTGACGTCTGCTAAGGAATAGCATTTAAAGAACGTTACAAGTGTGCATACCCATTTGAAATTCATCACTATTCAATAAGGCATATTCTTTCAACGGAAAATTTTAGAAAAATTGAAGTTTTTGTGGTATGTTTGTAAGTATGTACATTTTGTGGCAGTATCTGTATAAAGGTTTAGGCATGTACAATGCACCTTTGTATTTTATAATAATACGTCATAAATTATAGGGTTACCACTGAAAGTCTCATTCAAAAATATTTCTATACAGTCTCTTATTTTAAAAAAAATTGGTTTTACAATAATTATAGAAGTATTATTAATATTATTCTAAGATATTTTAAACTATCTTTCGAACCTTTTAAACAACTTTAAACAGTTTTGTATGCAGCCAGTGGTTAATGGAAGAATTAAATTTGCGTAAAAAATGTCACCTGAGAAATTGAATCTTTCATATTGTGTATCGGGAACTATTTGATAGATTGACTCGTGATTCGTCGAGTAATTGGTGCAATGTTTGGTAGTTCACATATGTAGGTATTATTAAGTGTGTTACTAAATACCAGATACTCGCGTTCTGGAACAGCTATTTAAAATAGCGTGGTACATAAGTTTGTGTTCTTGATATAATTTATTGAACTGCACCATAGCGAAACAATATCGGACCTCTTGTGATGCGACTGGCCAATGCCCACTTTCCTGCCATGGCCTCTGTATGACGCGCAGCCATGACACTGCTGTTATGTTATAGTTAGTGCTGATAAAGCTTAAGGCCTCGCTCTTTAGTTTTGCAGGGGTTTTGAAAAAAATTTAACGCAAATTATTACATATATAAAAATTATTCTTACACTTTTAACACATATAAATCATAGTTTGTATCTGAATTTTTCTTCTGCAGTACACCAAATGGATTTTTAGATTTTTCGCCATTGAACTATCGCATATTTTGTTGTCGAAAACGAAGCAAAATAATAATTTGCTCGCAAACAGTACATTGCCTTAAAAACGCCGTGGCAAAGTTGTGTACCGTATGACTGTACACAGTCTCAATTTTTTTCAAAGTATTTGGTTAAAACTATTAGAGTTATTTGCAGTTGTTTGAAATAAATGAAAGACCCTTGCCTTAAGTGAAATTTGTAAAAACTGAAAAATCAAGAGCTGAGATTTAATAATTAGATAGTATCCCTTCTTGAGAGAATCTCCAACTTCAAATTTTAGGATACGACATAAGCATAGAAAATAAGATAAATATCAATATGACGAAACAAAATACAACAGGACACAAAATAAAAATGTTAAAAAAAACTCTAGCTACACATTCATTGCTGTATAGAAGTGAGTCATAGATCCAAAAAAAAAAAAAAAAACTATAAAAATGAACTGCAAGCCGCAGAAATGAGATTTTCTAGGAAAGTGAGAGGTGTTAAAAGCAGCCATATGAGAAGTAAGGATATTAGGAATCAATTGGATATTGATAATATCAGTGAAAATATCCAAGAAAATAAAACACAATGGGAACATCTCCTATAAAGAACGAGCGTAGAGAGTAGACCATACTTTACAAGCAGAGAGGAAAAAAAGACGTAAGAAGACGCAGAACAAGGTGGCAGTGAAAAATAGTATGAAGACGGAACAGGCACAAGTGCCTAAACCTTTAAGTGCACAAGAGTTATTGAGGAAATAAAAATGAAAGAACATTTCTAGAAAATGGTTTTCGCTAACTTTAGGAGCAAACGTGTTTCTAGTGCAATTCGTTTCGTGTAAACTATATATTACATAATAATTCCATGTCTTCGATACCGACGTAAGAGAATACGCTCAAGGAATGCGTCGTAATGGCAAAATAATCACACACAAATATATAGGATTCTCTGGTCTGGCTTTTTCAGTTTGTCTGTAAATTTCCGGTGAGTTTCTACAATCAGAGGTAATATATCTACAACGCTTACGTCACGTGTTTTCTGGCCCCTCAGCTGTACTAAGGAATGTTGCGAAACTCTAATATTTAAACACTACCCCCTTCTTCAACAAGATCAAGAACCTAGGTATTTATAACTCGGTGCGTATATTTAAAATTAAACTATATCTCGACAGAGAAGAGTAACGTACGAGTGCAAGCAATATGCATACTGCAACAACATCTGCACTCCCGACTCTGTGAAATATACTGCTACATGTGTGCTGCTATCCGTTCACAGCGTTAAAAATATAAATCACTTGTCATTTACTTTAGTTCTGTGTTACATTGCAATACATTAGAGTGCAAGTATGCCATTGCGACCTAGTTGTTATTATAAAAAAAGTTTTTACTGTGGTTATTATAACATGTACTATTGTGATAGCTACTATACGATCAGGAATCCGTGTTTAGTATTACTAATTAATAACATTCATAAAGTTTAGATGTTTTATCATTTTCACTTTAATTTGTGTAACGTTTAATTATTTTTCTAATTGTGCATTCCTTTATACGTAATCATTTAACTTATTGTGTATTGTAAAGATCTGGCAAATGTCATGCTGTGCAACTGTGTCTCGCATAATTCATGAACGTGAAATGCACATTTTACGTGGGGAAAATGATTATTGCGTAAGTAGTTTTTGTTTTGCAGTAGACTTTGGGGGATTTTTTTAAAAGAGCAGCGCTACATTGCAATTTTCCCACAACATAGAAGTTGCAAATAATCGAAAATATAGTAGGATGTGCATTTTTATGAAGGGATTGTGTAAATATTCTCATTTGTTTATCCTGGCATGGTTTCACTTTCAACCTTAAAACATATGTTTTGCGCCTACTTACCTTATCCTCTAGTCTTTCAGTCGTATCCTCACATGTTCTACAGAAGTGACGAGACTTCATATTTAACTGCTGGGAACTGAGCATCTATTAATTTCAGCAAGTGCAAGTAACATAAAAATTCTGCTATGTATTCGTATGTTGACACTTGACACTGACAACTAACCCGCCACATATATTTTTGTTGTTATCTGTCGGGCCGTGCCAAAATCTTCAAATTTACGGCTTCACAAATAAGAAAATTTGTGTATGTAAACTTTGCAAACATTTTATGTGGGCTTGTGCTTTTCTCGTTCTTTCTACACTGGATTCCTCAAACTACTTTCACGTGACCTTATATCGATTAATACTTGATTTGATATGTATCATTGGTAGAAATGATAATTTATCGCGGGAAAGCTTGACTGTTAGCTGGAATGGAATACGTGTTAAGCTTACTAGAAGATTCTGGATTTAGCTTGTACTTGGAGCTGTTACCTTATTTGACTGAGCCAATAAAAATCCCGATATTGTAATATTTGATGTCTGTTATTGGTAGAGATAGGAAATGTCGCGAAAATATTTTTGCAGCACTTTGTTTCAGTGCCTTACGTTCGCACCTGCATCTCTGCTATGTGGTCAGTGATTGGATGCCAACACCCAGCGTCTTGAGGTTAAACCATCAAATCACAGACGTGACGCGTGGCAGTTATCCATGTACTGATTGGCACAGTCAAATGAATTACGACGTTACACAAAAACACTCTGTCAATAGACATGAAGTTGAGCTGCAGGTGTGCACGTAAGACACTGAAACAAAGTGGGGCAAAAATCTTCTCACCAAAAATTCCTCTCCCTAGTTATTGGTATGCAGAGAAACTACAGAGTTTTCAAGGGTATGGTGGCACAAAACATTTTCTCGATGTACCATAATCACTAATCATTGGATAAAGTGGGTTTAGTCAAAAATTATAATTTTGAGTAAATCGAAAAAGAAAGATTGAAGCTATATTGACTATAATGTAATATGCCAACATACAAATTTATTTCCTTTATCTTAACCATTAGAGTTATTTTCTTTTAGCCAGGCGTAGAAAATAACACGTATATTTTGCTCATAATGCTTAACTCAATTTTATATTTTACGGCGTTAGTGTAGCTTTACTCAAGCACAACATATGGACAGATGTTTGCATGCCCCTAGTTTTTCGTAAGGCAGCATCGTACAACCGCCTATTCCAAGACAGTTATGGTAGCCACGGCACGCTCTTGGAATGCACTTGGAGACTCAGTGAGGCAGAAATATGCCCAGTCTTCCAATTTCAAAAATGCTGTGCTGAACTCTCTTAGACAAGATCATTATATAGCATGAACAGTGGATTAAGACATATACCTATGTATGAATGTGCGAGTGAATGTGATAGTTAATGTTTTTATTTTTTGTTTTCTTTATTGTATTGTGATTTTAAATTTTTCTTCTTTCTTCTTAAAAATTTTGAACTTAAATGCTGCAATGTTATTACTTAATTTAGCTATGTAAATTTAATATTTATTTTTATTCTCCTGTTACGTTGTAAAATGCTTTCTTATTATGTATACCGTGGTTAAGTGTACGACAAGACGAATTCCCCTTAACTTCGCCACATAAAAATTAAGACAAATAAATAAATTAAATTAATATTTATATGGATTTACTTACTTCGTTAATTTTGTACGTACTTCATTAATTATGTACGAACTTCATTAATTTACGTACTGCTTAGTGAGCGCCGTGGAAGTCTCCAGAAAAATAAATGGAAGCGTTGTCAGCCTCGAATAAGCACATCATTTTTGGTCGATCTTATTTTCCAATTTTTTTAGAAATGTTTCAGGCTGGTTATATTTTCGTAAAATGTAGTATGTTTTACCACGAGATTTAACATTTTTAAACTATGAGACAACAACTGAACTGCTATTCACCAATACTGTTTACAAACGTTTTTAAATTTAAAAACTCAGCTTTCTTACGCTGGTTCTGATCGACAGATGGAGCATAGCGTCAAAACATAGTGAATTTATTAGCTAATATTGGAGATTATGTTGATGACATACTAAATTAATATTTATGTAGGCAATTCAATGAAAGAGATAATTGTGAAATATTTTAACAAACTACTTATGTAATAAATGTAAAGCATATTTGTTTTAATTTGTAGTTAAGACAAAATCATTATTTTATGTTTTATGTCGTAAATACCTATTTCTCTTACATTTGCTGTAAGGCCACGTTCTCACATTCTGAGTACAACGAACAATTAAGGAAGATGAAATAGGGCTGTAAATTAACGATAGCAAGAGTAGCACTTTTAATGAACTAAAAGTGATCTGAAAATGTATGCAGAATCGGTTCTTTATAACTGCTATGAATTGACAAACAATGTAATTAGTAATTATCAAAGCAAATAACGAATCATCGCAGTCGCCTTGTAGGGTTTCTCCAAGCAACGTCAAGGTGTTGTTGGGGTATATTTACACAAGATTAGCGAACTGCTATAAATAAACGTTATGATACACTTTAAGTGTGTGAAACGCTGAAAACCTCAATTTAAATCTACAAGTTTCTGAAAGTCATAATAGAAGAATTGCAAAACAGCAGTTCTAGCTAATTATATTTGCCAATTTGATGAACAGACATTTGCCAAGAATGATACAATTGTTGAGCGTGTTCTAGATGTACAAGATTACGATGCCAGAGAATATTCTTCAGAAATACGTTACTTGCGAAAAAAAATTTCTCAAAAAAATTGACAACTACTATTGTCTTACGTTGCAGTTTTTAATTTTTTGCAAATTGGCTTCAAAAAACCTATAATTTTAAACTGAGGCTTTTAGCGCAGAATTGTGTATCATGCCCTCTTTAAGCTGAGTTTAAAATTCCGGTTCATATTTATCCAGAGTGCATTTAATCACAGTAAGTTATATTTAGCTGATATCGTCCCTCGAAGTGTTAGCCGGGACTGCTATAAATGTTGCAGCACGGGCCTCAGACGGCATAACGAGATGCAGCTTGTGCACTGCAGCTGCGTGCATTCTCAGAACGGCAGTTGTCTCGGTGGGGGGCGTGGCCCGGGGGATTCCGTCTAAATTAATCCTGCGGACCGCCGCAAGACGTGCACTACTCACAGAGGAGGGTGCAGATACAAGCGAAGGCGCTCCCATACGCATACGCGCTACATCATAACACACAATATAATATTTTAACCCACAACACACGCACCACCGAGCCATTGCACAAACAAGACAGTCTACTCCTCTCCGCGTATCTGGGCCGCGATCAGTGCAGCGGCTCGTGAAAGAACGGTAACCTTACTTCTGATTAAAGAGGACGTGGTGGATAAATAAGCGCCGAGTACTTCAATTGAGATGTACACTTTTTTAAAGTAAATATATAAAAACTACAAAACAGCAATCCTTGATAATTATATTTGCCAACTTTATTAGCAAACATTTACCAAGAATTATGCTTGTTAAGGGCGCGGTTCACCCTAGTTTTCAACGTCTTTTTTTATTTTTATTTCTGTACCAGATATTTTTTTCCTTGTATTAGACATAAATTGTGATTAAATCTTCCTCTTAGAAAATTTTTGTGTCGCTTATAGTTTTTGCGTAATGAGTCGTAAACGTAAACTTTTGCACTTCATGGTTAAATGCACGCCACTAAAACCAACTAACATACCAAACCGAAAAAAATTCACACTGTATAACAGTGCTGTAGGCTGTGATTTGATACATATAAAAAATATAGGTTTGTCTCTTAAAAAGTTTTTTTCAAATTTTTTAATATACGTTTTAAAATTCAGCATTTTTTATTAAATACAAAAATATTTGATTTTTTGTTTTATATATGTCAAATCACAGTCTACAACACTGTCATACACTGTGTTTTATTCCGGTTTGGTATGTTAGTTGATTTTAGTGGCGTGCGTAAACCCGTAAAGTGAAAATTTTGATGTTTATGACTCATTATGCAAAAACTATAAGAGATACAAACATTTCCTAAGGGGAAGCTTTAGTCACAATTTATGTCTTAAATAGGAAAAAAAATATCTGGTACAAACATAAAAATAATAAAAAGTCGTTAATAACTGAGGTGATCCGCCCCCAGATAAATGTATGAGATTTCGACGTCAGAGATTGTTCTTCAGACATACGTTACTCGATGAAAAAATTGCCCAGAAAGTTGGCAAAATTATTTTCTGGGAATGTTTTTTTTTTTATTTTTTTTTATTTTTGCAATTTGGCTTCGAGAAACCTACAATTCTAAACTGATGATTTAAGCGCTGAATTATACAGGGTGGCCAAGAATAAGTGTTACAAATTGATAGGGATGGTAGATGTGCATGTTTGGAACATATTTTATTAAGGAACCCATGTCCGGAAACGCTTCCTTATACCCGAAAATGACGCTACAAATGAACAGGGGTAGTTAGGCAATTTGGCGACAATAAGCCAGTGAAAACATCACATGGTCACCATGCTGTGTCTTTTACGTACTACCCGCTTTGACGCTCAATGACTGCAGGAGGCACCTTGCATGTGTTGCACTCGCTATTGTCGCAGTAGCAGAGGCTGCACGGAAGGCTATACATTTGCAGAGCTAGGCGGATAACATTTTGAGCAGCACATGTAAAGGATACACATTACTTAATAAACCTGAATGGTAATAAAGATACACATGTGTCGTTACTGACATCCCACGACACCGTCCCAGCCAGGTTGCCTACCTATCTCTGTTCATTTGTTGTGCCATTTTCAGGTATAAGGATGCATTTCCGGACATGGGTTCCTTAATCAAATATTTTCCAAACATGCATATCTACCATCCCTATCAATTTGTAACACTTATTCTTGGCCACCCTGTATAACATTCACTCTTAACATCTAGAGACAACAGTCAGGTTTGATTGTTGCTGCTGTCTGGATTGTTACTACAATAGTCTATTCCTTAGAAGTAACAATGTGTTCTCTAAAAGAAATATGTCCTGTGCTGCTTCTACAGAACAAATTGTTATAGAAACTATCCAGGTAGTACCTGCAACCAAACAGGAATACTGTCCCTATTTTCACAGAAGTATATTACCTAAAGCAATACTTTCCTTTCAGTGCATTATTAAATTCCGAGTTCGATTCCCGGCGGGGGTCGACCTGGATTTTCGCATGTGGAAACCCGTTTCGGACGATGCCGTTGGACGGGGATCTTAACGCTTCTTTCACCACCTCATTCCAGAGCTACTGAGCCGCGGTGGCCGAATGGTTCAGACAATTTGCCTTCCACCAGTGGTTCGATTCCCGGCGGGGTCGTCCCCAGATTTTCGCATGTGGGAATCGTGTTGTACGATGCTGTTGGTCATCTGTTTCTCGGCGATCTCACGTTCCCCCTCTCTTTCATTCTGTCAGTGCTCCATACTCACCTCGTGTCACCTTTCACCAGCACTAAAACCTCTATTTTGAGTGCTGACAAAACTCTCTCACTCCGAAACTGCTCCATAGCCACCTTATGTCACCAGCCACCAGCGCTTAAACCCTCGTTGATAAGCACTGACTAAAATCTCTTCACTCACTATTCCCCCATTACCTTCTGTAACTTCTCATAGAAATTTTTTATTAATGGACTCGTATTTTATTTTACACATACCTTTCTGTAATGACACTTTCGGATGACACACTGGTTGTTGAATCGCGTTGTAGTGGTTTAGATTTATAAATTTCTATGTTTGTGGTTAGACTAAACGTGTTGCAAATAAACAGAAGGAAAAAAACACATCTCATTGGGAGGAATGGCAAGTAGACCTACCTGTTCAAACGTAGCACCTTAAAAACTCTTTTAGTTGTTTTCTTCTATGCCATTTCCATTAATTTTGAAGTGGTCGGCCTAAAGGTATGGGGGATGATACCTGAAGCAATTAGGCGAATGTGATACTGTGGTAATTCGCCAATACCTTCCGCAGGGATAGTGTTGAAGAGACAAACACAACACACAGTCATGAACCCTGGGAGGTAGCATTACATTCCTACTACCCGGCCGGGAGTCGAACCCAGGACCCGTGGCCCACTGGCTTATAGCTCTAAGCACTCGACCAAGTGGTCGCATGTTAGCGTGTCACTAAAAATGAAATGAAAGCTACGTAAAGGCGTATGTATCAACGTGTGTACTTCCGTACACACAGGTTCAGTCAATGAATGCGTTAATTGTGCAAGTTGATATATAACGTGTGAAAAGTTAGTCGAAAATATGTTACCAATTTGTCCGGTAAGTGAATATAGTAAGAGAAGTGTCACTTAATTTACTTAAAAATATTTTTATAAATAAAATAAACTTTGGGATTGTTTATTGTTTTAAACCCTTTTCGATGTCGCTAATTAGTGTAAAGTAAGATTTTATTTTTTTTTACTGGCTTTTGCCCGCGACATCATCCGTATGGTTTTCAATTAATGCGATATTACGTTTAGAACGCATTCTTTTTAGTTATTCCAAAGTGCAGCTTTTTCAAGTCCTGCAAAAGTTCCGCTTAAATTTTCAGAGTTATGTAAAGTAATTTGTAAAAATATGTATTGATATTTACAATATATTTTAAGAATATAGAACTAACAAATTTCTTTTCTCAAAACTTTTTTGGGTATCTCGTTTTGTTTCCCCGCCCTGTTCCCCCCCCCCCCCCC
>PNEQ01098242.1:0-39487 GCA_003012365.1 Medauroidea extradentata
TCGCCATATACCCGCCATTGCGAGTTACCGACGAAATTCAGCCTTTCCAACTGCTCGCGAGCAGTTGGTAAGTTCCTACCGGACTCGTGACGTCAAACGACCCCCGTTTTAAACTTAGAATACCAAAAAGTCGTTTGGAACCGACTATCGCTCAGTAACTACTTTTTTCGTAGGAAACAGAAACTCAGAATAAGCCCCCTGATCTTTGTGACAAGAAAAATAACAAAATTTTTGTGGGATTCCCCATCACCATTTATAATTGTGAAGTGTATCAGTTATTTGCAAAATTACTAAAAAATGGTACAATTTTTGGCATGTTCCATAATAAAAAAAATTTATTTATGTGAATTGACAAATTAGTTTTTTTTTTTTTTCCGCCACGAACTTAAGTTTCGAAAGTGTCAAATTTAATGTTAAAATGGTGGTTTACAATGAACGATGAAAACAAACATGATGTTCAATGTGCATACATGCTCTTCGGCTAGCTACAAATTGATACTGACGTGGAATGCACACACTCATTTTATTTTGTAACATAATAATTGTAAAATTACAGAGGAATAAATATTTTTTAAGTAAAACTGCTAAAATGTTTACTTCTTGTGCAATGTTGCATATATGTTTTGTTGAAATTGTAATCTTGAATGTGCCTCACAAATACTCAATTGCCTCTGATTGCATTGTAACCTAAATTTTCAAAACAAAATGTGGCACCAAGTTGAGTTTCTAATTTAACAAGAGCAAAAATCCTCATAGCTACAAAAACGTGCAACAAACGAGGGAACATAAATAAATTTTTGATACCAAAAATTGCCATTGGTGTGCAGTACTTACTATGTAAGTTTGTTAATATCTGTGTTGTCAAAAAGTAAACTGCATTAAAAGTATGAATGATCGTTGTTTACTTGTACGAACATAAGATATAATTATGTCGAGAGTTATTTGTAAAGGTCTGGTATTCACAGTTATCACACATTAAATCTCTTCTTCTGTCACCACAGCGCAATTGTAATGAAATATCTGCACTTACAGCAGCCATTTTATTCCATAATTTTGCCATAGTTTGTGTTATAGCATGCATCTTGCATACGTGTACACCTATTATTTATGTGATGGTAACATAGACTCTACCATGAATACGCAACTCGACATAAAACTTTACACTGAGTAAGATGAACACTAACTAATGTTTCATTGCACGAATATTAGCGGTTCAATGGTGTGCAATTTGGTAGTAAGTGTTCAAAGAATGTTTGCATTTACAAGTCATCACCAAAGTGCACTATAGTGAGAAAAAATTGCCTACTGCCATTTCCCCCAAGATATTGTGTCGTTATAACTCAAAACAACCCATTATCCCAGATTTATAACATACAAAAAACAAACTGTGAACAATCCCTATTACCATCATCCTGCCAGTAAACTTGCTAATGTCTTCAAAATGTTAGCTTATTAAAACCCTTGTTAAGACAGTATTTAGCGACGTAATAATTTATGGTCATTAAAAGATGGCAAAAAATGGCTATAAATACAAGAGACATGACAAAACAAAATAATGTAAACAGTATACAGTAAAATGTTCACGCGCCCTTTCTCTGCCACGTTTAGTAAATCATGACATTTAGACATTTTTCCAGTCCGAAAATATTATGAACGACACATTAGACTTTTAAGTCTAAATATAAATTATGGTAAATTTATTTCATATGCAAACACAAACTGAAATCAAACATGTAGAACCCCGATTTAACGAAATGCCTCAGGGCCTGAAAATATTTAATTCTAAATCAATGTTTCATTAAATCCGAAGTTATATTTCTTATAACCTTCCTCCTCCTCCTCCTCCCCCCCCCCCCCCCCCCAAAAAAATTGAGTCTGTGGGTATGTTTCTTCAAAATTTAAGGTTATTTTTTAAAAAGGCTGTTAGCGAACAACAACATAATACTGCATGACCATCAATTGGTAAGATATAGACATGAAATACAAAAATTTGGCGAAAAATACTTAACTACCAGTGGGCGCACATATACCATACTCCTGGTGTGTTAGGTCGCCCGCATGCCTCAATATGTGAGAAGTGATGACTGTATCGCCGAGCCGTCCATCTTTCCGTCTTTCTCCCACTCCTAGTATAAAATTTAGGAAATGACCATGGAATATATTTTTTTAATTCGCAATGAAAACTGAAATAAAAGTTTGTATGACGATGGTAAAATAATAAGTAGATACGTGCGGTGGTGGCCATTGTAGCTTGCAGGCCGCTGCGATCGTTCACAAACTGGTTACTTTTTGTTAAAAATACTTTGAACTTAAGCGTTTTTTTTTTTAGCATCTGCAAAACATTATTTACGTTTACGGTAGTAAATTAGATGAAAACTTCTACATAAACAATATTAGCGCTTATTTTTATGAATACACTGGTTTTCTCTCAGGATACAACTGAAAATTTTCATGCTGGACATAACTGCATTCTATTGGTAATAGAATTAATCGATAGAGCAAGCTGTACTGCTGCGCATTCTGAGGGAGACACGTAGCACTATCTGTGTATCAGTTCACATGCTGTCCACCACAGCGCTTTGTAGACTGTGTGGGTACCTAGATGCTCGTTCATTTGCCAGCGGCCACTGTGAGAACCTAGGTGTGCACCCGTTCCGGAAAACAGTGTCGCTCGCTCGGTCGCGCGCATTTAGCTCAAAGTCACTGCTACAGCCAAAGTTTTCAATGAATTTTAACAATTTTTTGTTTGTTTCTTGACTGAATAAGTCCGTTAAACCGGAGATCTACTGTATTTACAAGAAATGAAATTTGGAAAAAATCTATTCCCAGTTACTTTCTAGACACGTAGCGTGTCATTAAAAAATAACTATTTAAGGAAGAATCTGTCCAGAGTCGTTTGCTTTAGTTTCTTGCCACAGGCTAGAAAGTGGCAAGATCTCCTACACTGGCGTTCACTGAGTTATAGAAGTTGCCTATGTTGTCTAAAGCTTCCAACACAGTAGCTTGAAATGGAATTCTTGGCCTCTCTTTTTCATCTTCATATTCTTAAGAACTATTCTTGCTAGTGGTGACTAGCTGAATAAGTTCTTCATCCGTCATTTTGCTTCATCCGTCATTTTGCCACTCACGTGAGCAGTGTCATCAACAGCAACAAACTCGTTGAACGCGCATGGCAATTCAACTTTGTTGGAGAGAAAGTGCCAACATTCAGGCTCCTTTATAATCTGCTTCCTCCTCACCAGTGCTCAGAAGGAACAAATTCCAATGAACGTGTTCCTTTGATTTTGTTCATTTATTTTGCGAACGCATAAGGAGCGAGTTCTATGCTTGACATATGAACGAAGTTCAGAACTTCATTAGTTTATTTTAGGAACTTGAATGATTTTTTTGCGTTCATATATTTGTTCACTTAAACAAAATATTTTTAATATATGTTTATTTTTTACGTTTGTCATTATTCAAATAAGGAAATTACGATTTTTAATTATAAACAAAAAAAAATAGTTAAAGTGTAGCTATTAGGTTGGTGACAATTCATTACTGTTGACTGTGCCCGTGATGTACAGTATATATCGTTCCTGTGTGTCTTGTTGTCTACGAAACTAACAGCCAGACAGGCAGGGCTCGTGGATTTCGGCATAGGTAGGGCTGCATATACGAGGAGGAATACTTATCCTCCAGTAAAAGGAGTGGGGTCTGGAAAAATTTGGATTTCAAGGTGCAAAATGGTGCTGTTTTAGCAGTTTTCGTGTCTAAACATTGAATATACTTTTGGTAGATTTATTAATATTTTTTTAAAGAAACATTCTGTTAAAGGACCTCTATAGTCACTGGTAGAGGAAATCAAGAAACGTTTAAAGAAGTTACCGCTATTCCATTTTCTCAAACAGTTTAAAACATTTCAAGGTAATAATTTTTTTTACCAAATTTCACAAAATCCACAAAAAATAATTTTAACAAATTTAACATGCCTTTGGATTACTGTAATTTTTTTTCAGATCAAAATTCACAAACACAATTTTTACAAATGTAACATACCTTTGGATTACTTTGTTGAGCACTTGAAGTAACAAGTAGGTGAAGAAAAACAAGGGTAGCTGCGCGGAAAGTTACGCCAAGTCGAAATAACTATCAGAGAGTGCTGTCCACACATCGGATTGACATCATAGCTCAGTTGTTTTATGGTTCACAAATCACAGTGTTTCACATTTAACAAAAATGCACAGTTCATTTAATGCACTACAGTTCATGTTGTTGTTGTTGTTGTTTTTTTTTTTTACTACATCTCACTGTTTTTTAAAATATTAAGTCAAAAACATGTTTCAACTTAATGGTCACTTAACTAATGTATGGATACCAGTTACTTGTTCGTCGTTCTTTTCTTATAACAAATTTCGCAATAACTTGTTATACAGTGCTCACTTTATCGTGAATGGCCTATGTAAGATAAGGGCCGTACGTAAGGAGGGAGGTTAGAGACTTCAAACAACGACTTTTATAAATATAAAGAAAGGTATTTATACATAATTAAAATATAAAGAAACAAAAGAAAATAACTCGTAAGGCCTTAAATATTAAAAGTGACTTAAATATCTTGATAGAAATAAAACAAATAGAATGGAAAATTATAATGGTAATTCTCCCTGTTACGTAATATTCACATATAGGGAGGGTACATTTCTTTATAGCTTTCTGTCTCGTCTACTGAGGGATCATAAATAATTCACATTTTGAAGGTATTTGAAAAGGACATCCAATAAATAAGCCCGTTTGTATTTGATAAATGGTTACGGCAGTTGCCGGACAGAAAATAAAGTTTTGAAATTTTTGTCTATGAGTTTAATATTTTACTTCTCGCCGTAGGGTTCGGTAAAGGGCTCGGCTATAGAGTACGTACTTTAAATATTAATAAGAATGTCACATCTATTTTACTTTGAATTTTTAAGTTGATATTAATTTATTATTTGGTATGAAGTACATTACAATTCGTTTGAAATAATAGGCTGCGAAAAATGTTTACTGTAACGCGTAGACGAGAACGAGCAACGTCTAAAACTTATCATTCCACCTCGAGAAAACTGTTGCAGGTAGAAACGATTGTATGGCAGAATATTACAAATAAACTATTCTTTTTGGCATAATAGGTTTAAAAATTCCATACATGTACAAGCATACTACTTTAGACCAGTTTTTTCAAAAGTGTGTTTCAGCTAGGTTTTGAGTGAAAATGTAGTTACGATATTAGCATTTTTTTACTAATTAACTAAGTCGTGTATGCAAGATGTGAAAAATTCAGAAGTGCCACTGTGTGTAGGACACGTCATGAAATTTTCGTACAATTTACTGCGGTGATGTCGCAAAATGAGGGAGTAGAGTGACAAGTTGCGTCTGTCGTTAGTGCAGTGTAGCGTGGTGCACTGTACGGGCTGCAAGCCTGGCAGCCCACACGTGAGGCAAATACCGGACATCTCCGCCCCCCCCCCCTGCTTCCTAGGTTCGCCAGACTGGGGCACGCTCTGCGCATGCGCCAGCAAGGTCAGACTGGCTGCTCGCCGCACAGTCCTGCCTAGTTCAGACTGCCTGAGGCAGGAAACATATACAGAAGTAAATCTTTAAAACTTTCTCGCATTCCTCAGACTTTGCAATCGGCTGATTATTTTAGCGAGTAGGTAGTTCAAAAGATATCATTACAAATTGTAGTCTATAACACCAGCTGTGAAAATCAAAATTATTATCTGTAATTCCACAATAATCGGGGACGGCTGCAGTCCTGCAGCCCAATAGCACAAACCGTCACTGCAGCCAGGGATTGTTTTGTTTGTGCTGGCTTGGCTTTGGGTTTGAAAAGTCATCAAGTGTTACCAGGATATCATCTAATGTTAACCGCAGTGTACATGTTAGTACCTTAAGTTTTTGTTCTCAGACTGTGTTCCAACTCCTGTGACAATTCATATTTCACATTAGCGGTGGCCTTCAATAACTGGTCGCATACAAGGTAATCTGCTTGCACTGGAAACAGAATACAATTCATCACAATTAAATTAAATTGCTATCCAATAATTTTGCTCTGTGAAATACTTCGGTTACTGAGAAAATTGGACTCTTTATTTTCGTAACTATGTATAAGCTTACTAGGTGTTAAAAATATGCGTAGTGTAATTTTATTTTTCTCAGTCATAAAAAAATGCATTAAAAATCACTTGTGACTAGATTAGGATATGGTTAGTGCCGAACGTGACTTAATGTAGCCTACAACTCTTTGTCTGAAATTAGAATATTCAGTGAGTTGTGGAGACAGAATAAAAAAATTAATAGCCAGAATTTTATTTCGGGAGGAGATTATTTACAAACATTTTATGTTTGTAGAATAAATGTCAACGGATGTTTAAACCTCTGTTGCAAGAGCATTAGGTTGGCACTAAACTCATGTGTATCTTCCATTTCATCACCACTTGTGTTTTCTTACTAGTTTCAGCTGATCTATATGTTTCCTTTGATTTCGGCAATATTTTTGCAGTGAGTTTAGTGTGAAGTGCAAAATAATGCATTAGTAAAAATGGATTTACTATATTGGTAAAAAGAAAGATCAATTAAACAAATGATAATCAAGTACAGACCTACATAGTGTTTGTGTAGATAAATCAAATACAGTGTACATCGTAATATTTCTTTTATGTAGGGACTAGTCTCACTTTGCTCCTAAATTATATGTCATGTATTCTGCAAAAATTAGTAAAATCAGTTGCAAAATATGAAAGGAACTTCTTAGGAACTTGCAAGTTTTTTCTTTCGATGAACTGGAACATGTTACTTTTAAAAAGAAACTTTCCAAGCCTTGCTCCTCACCCTGCTGTTTCTGGGTGGCTGGGTTTTCACGGCAGAATCCTGCATGTCGGAAACATCCAGCAGTAGTTTCCGGCTGGATTTTTTCCTGTGACACTGCAATTTCTCTGATGGATTTCAGGGCATTCCACTGTAGTAAAGGCTTGGCCAGCAACACCTTCCTTAACAACAAATCCACCAGCACCGTTCTGGAGCGGTGCTTCAGAAGCCGAAACATACGTTGGTCTAGAGGTTGTAATACACTTATGCAATTCGGGGGCAAAAACACAAGTTCAGTGTTTCACAGGTTAAACTTTGGGTAGGCTGGGCAACGGTCAACAAAGATAACAATTTTGTGGTTCTTCACTCCCATCCTGTTATCGAAGAAGTGCAGCAACTGCTTAAAAATTTCAGTTTTTTTGTTTTGCAGTGTATGCACACAGAATGTCACGCACACAAGGAAAGGCATGAGGCTTCACAGATTTCCCTATTACATACAGTTTCAGTTTGTCCAATCCATCCATATTTGCACAACACACAACAGTCAACCTCTCTTTGCTTTTTTTACCCTTTTTGCACTGGTCCACCTCCACAGCAAGAGTTTTGTCGGGCATAAAATTGTAAAAGACACCCTACTCTTTCGTTTTGTACCAATTTAAAATATCTTGAAGTACTGGATACCAGTCGTTGACTACGGCATCACTCACACTTCCAGATTCACTGGATATTTAGTGCATGGCGATGCCTCAGCGGTTCTTGAAGTGGTGTAGCAAGTCTTCACTACACTGAGTCTCAAAGTAGTCAATGTTCATGCGTAAAGCAGACTCTGTAGCCTTTACTTTAAACATCAGTCCTCTGATAAGCCGGAGTGGTCTGCACCACCCCAAGTTTTGTTGTGCCCGGCAAGGTTATCTTTTAGGATGGCGTCATTGATTTTATCTTTGCTTTTGACAATGGTAAACAGAGTAGAACTGCTCAGTTCGTAACGTCTACCAATTTCTGTTTTACTCAGAGATCCATTTTCACATGCCAGATGATTCAAACTTTGTCGCAACGTCTATTGCCTTGCGTTTACCGGCATTATTAATGGCAGCTATTATTGCAAACACGTTTTGCTAACTATGTGTTGTGATAATAACACTACAGCTATGATTGCACGTAGTACTGTTTCGGTAGGCTTCCAAATTTACTGAGGAAAATAAAACTAAAAACAACTAAATTTCAAATCTGATACGTTTTGGGTCCACAATAAACCATTCCTGAAAACACTAGATAATACAATTGAAATTAGCGTGTGACTCAAACTGGATACAGAACTGAGTGAATCGAGAACACGCAAGGTCAATCTGGAGATGGAGAGAGCGAAGTAGCATTATTGCCAGACATAGCAGCAAGTCGGCAAGTCCAGCATTGTCATTCCTTCTGTTTCTTGAGACAAAGCATACTGCTGCGTGATGAAATATTGTTGTCTTGGTGTGGTAATCAGTGTAAATATTGTTAACCCCTACACATTTAGCATCGTTACTGTAATTTCATTTTTTGAAAGGCAAACCACTTGTATCTATGAATGTGGGCATAAAAATTCCACTCGTAAGTACCTAATGTTTTTAGTTTAAATTGATATACAATTTGACGGTGCATTACTTTACAAATTGTTCCTATTTATGAAGGCTTCATTAAGGCCCATGCTCATAATTATGAAGTTAAACTGTAATGCTGCTGCTACTGTAATGTTACCCCAAAAATACCAGGGTGTCGTGGTCAACTTGTAGGTTATCACCTTGGCTTTACCTCAGTGCATGTTGTCTCAAATCTCCATGTAATTCACGAGTCGCGGGTCACAAACACAAGAGTGAGAAATGAAAGTACCTCCTTAGTAGAGAAGGGGCCACAGACCTCAAACAAGATTTATTGGCTCAATATTAACACACATTCGTGATACAACCACATGGTTCACAGATAAGTTGTGACTCGTCCGGCCAAAACTGCAATAATAAACTTAGTGGCACGAAGCACCACTGATATTTCACTCTCTTGAGGAGAACACGTGCAGCGGTCCAGCTAGGATATATCCATTAAAACCCGCACCATAATTCTTCCTCCATAATTTTCTCAATCGTCGCCATTCTCCATCTTCCCCCAAAGTAGCCCGGAAAAACCCCTGCTTCACTATTGGTGAGCCGCGCTTCGCGCCAGCCGATACTTTTACGGAACATATCCCTTCTGGAACCGCTAGCACACACTAACATGAACCAGTGCAAACTAAACTATAGGAGAAATTACAGTAAGCAAACACAGATAATTCTAACATCATGTCTCAGCTTATTTTAATAACAACAAAGAAAACAAATAAAATGTAAATTGCAAATAATAACTCCTGGGGGGGGGGAAGACATCGTTATGGTGGAACAGCCACACTAGGAGTTCTGAGAGTCTTGGCTATTATGCCTTTTCTGCACACAACGCCACATTCTCCTCGCCCTCTCATCAGGCCTAGGAAAAGTGAAAACTTCGTGAAATACAAATATATGTCTAAAATCACCAAGGGAAATAACTTGAACAAAGTATTTTAGCAATTCATTTCAATACATCCCAAATTATGTTCAGCTTAAAATACATACCTCACCTATTTTACATCTTCACTTGAATATACAAAGGCTAGGCTGGTTCATGTGTAACTCAAACTATTCTAAAGCGTTTTGGCCGTCAGTACATCACAAAAATAAAGAAAATTTACAGAATTCATTTAGGTTCCTTAAGTAGTTAGTTAGGTAGTTGAGTTTACATCTTGAATGGGCTTTTGCACACACACACAGGAGTGCAGTCCGAGATCCTTGTGTAGATTGCACTTGCATAGTATTTAGAATACTTGGTCCGTTGTGGGGTAGTGGTTGGCACTAGCCAGGCACCAAACTGTTGCACTCGTGGATCACTTCCCTACCTACCTCGTTAAACCCCGTCTACATGTCAGAATACAAAATGATTTGTGCCAATGAAACCCAACACAGTATCTGTTACATCAGCAGACAAATAACAAGAAAATCAACAACATAGGAAAATCTCAGTGACGTGCCCTTACTATGTTAAGAAAGGGGAAAAAAAGGAATTTGAAGTTACAGGCAGGTGCAGGTGGTGCACGTCACAACCCCCCAGGAAAATCGATGTAGACGCAGCTACAGAGATTTTACATCTACCAAAGTGCGCTACATTCACACTTATACACAAAAAAAGGAACTCGGAGTACTGTACAGTGTGTCAGTGCACAGCTGGTCCTGCATGATCTAGTCACCAGCCCGTGGGACAGCTAGCGAGCACACCCTGCCTGCTTCCCCGACAACAACATTCACTGCCCTCTAGCATGTCCACGCGTCTCCCACGTGCACACGTATGAGCCATGAGCCAATAAAACCGTAAACACTCATATGTTCGGAGTCGCGACATGACATAACAAAAGTATGCTTAGTAACAGATATCACTTATACAAATAATCACAAACATAAACATAACTTTAGTCTTCAAAAACACACAACAAAATGAATGTACCTAGTACTGCCGTACTAGGCTGGTCTCAGCGAACCGTGGAACAAAAGTAAACTCATCGCACTCATCCATTGTCAATGTTGGCGCCACTCAAGGCGGTGTCCACATGCTCTGGCTGCTAAGCTTGCCTACAATGATTTAAATGGCTTCAATGACCAACTGTTGAAAACTCCCTTCAAACCACGGTCTCCTGTCAGGTAAGCAATCTCCCACGTGTTCGGTGTGGACTGTCAGGCTATACGGAACAGCCCCTCATAGATGAGGTGCATCTTCTTGGCTTCCGCGCACCCTGCCCTGCTCTTCCCCTGTGTCTTCAGCAGTACTAGGTCCCCCACGTGAAACTAATGTTTACTAACCCCCTGCTGCCGCTTCCTACGCTCAGCCTCACTCTTCAGCTTCCTGCGTACTTTTTCCATACTGCTCACATTCGACTCCCGAACCTCCAACGGAAACACAATACCGCTCGCAGGCCCATGACGACGCTGCTCGCCAGAATGGGGCAAAACCTGTGCTACTATGTACTAGAATATTCGGAAACTCATTTAGTAGGGGCACCGCTTCGGCCCAGCGGCTATGGTGGTTGTGACAATACGTGCGGAGTAAGCGCCCTATCTCCCACATGCATCTCTCAACCGGGTTCGATTGCGAGTGACGTATAGAGGTGTATACTACGTCTGTGCCCAACCACTACAGTTCCCAACGCCACTCATCTGAGGTAAACTGAGTTCCTCGATCGGTCAGCGTGCGCTTTGGCCGGAAAGTGCTCCCCCAGCTGCCGGGTGATACACAGATGCGCGGTCGCCTTCTTCAGTGCGTAACACACTACGTGTTTCGTGAATACATCCAGCACGACCATAAGGTATCGCACACTTCCACGCGACCTCGGGAGTGGCCCGAATAAATCTATCGACAAGAGGTCTAGCGGTCCATCAGGTATGATGGCTTGCCACTCGCCTTCCCATCCCCTATTGGGATGCTTTGCTTTCTGGCACACTTCGCAGCACCCTACCACCTGCCTCACAGTGCTTGCCTGGTTGTGCCAGTAGTACGCAGCGTTGAACAGCCAGAAGTCTTCCTCTCACCGAAGTGGCCCGTTGTTAAATGCACATGTCTAATTAAGTGTTGCACCTATACTCTCAGTGCACACAATCGCCAACCACTACCTTCCCTGTCGGCACGCCGGAATAAAATTTCTCCATGGATACAGTACCAATCTCGTACTTTGGCTGATTCAGCTTCTTCCAAGCCCGCAGCCCTAACTTCTAGCACATTGATAAATTTCCTCAATGTCTCGTCCTCGCGCTTCATCTCAGCGATACCTGAGAACTTCTCCACTAGTTCTGTGTCCTGCTCTATATGAATGCGTGCCGTCAGTGGCCCGGCCCTAGGTATGTCTTCAACTGCCACACCCTCCTCTGTGACTATCACTCTGCTAAGTAAGTCAGCATTACGGTTCTGCGTACCCTTAATGTAGCGCATCTCCAGATTATACTCCTGCAGCAGGAGACACCAGCATGTGAGTCTGCTTCCCATAAGTCTGCACGACCCCAAAAAGGCCAGACTGTGATGATCGAATTTCATGACAACGTTACGGCCCAGAATCACATTCCACAGCTTTCCTACACACCACACCACTGCTAAACATTCCCGTTCGGTCACGGTCACAGCTTCTGTTAAGTTGCGACTCAAAAATGCCAGCAGACTCTCTTCTCTCTCTTCACCTATCTGGTACAATTAGCCGCCTATGCCATACCCTGATGCGTCAGTGTCAAGGTGAAATTCTTTGTCATACTCCGCGTGATACACCATACATTCACTGGTAAAAAAGGACTTCGCTGCCTCAAAGCTATCGGCGCACTCTGCACCCCACTCCCACTTACTACCTTTTTTTAACAGTTTTAGTAGCTGCGCGATCACTTGTGCAAACTGCTCGGCAAACCTCCTGTAAAAGTTGCACAGTACCAGAAATGCTCTCAACTCTTTTACATTACTTAGCACTCTGTAGTTATGCATCATCTCTACTTTCGCTGGGTCAGCCCTCACACCATACCTGTCTAACACAAACCCAAGGAATTTCACATCCTCTCGCAAAACATTGACTTGTCCAATCTCAGTTTAAGTCCTACCTTCCGTAACCTGCCTAACAACTCGCACAGTACTTCAATATGTCCCTCCAACATCTCTGACACAATCAACAAGTCATCCATGTATACTTTTACAGTTGCACTCAGTTCTGCTCCTAGTGAGGCGTCAACGGCTCGGCAAAACTCGCCCACACTGTTAGTTAGCCCGAACGGTAACACCTGGAATTGGTAGCACCTACCCTGATACAAGAAGGCGGTGTATCTTCTGTCCTTATGATGTAATGGCACCTGCCAGAAACCTTTGCAGAAATCAACTGTTGAAAAAAATTTTGCTCGCTGAAATGCCGAAAACAAGTCATCGGGATCAACGGGTTATTGTCGATCTGGCACTATCTTGCGGTTGAGAGCCCGTGTGTCCTAACATACATGTACGGTTCCATCTTTCTTCTCCACACAGATTAGCGGGTTGATGTACAGGCTATTTCCCCTCTCAATAATCCCTTTCTCCTCCATCTCGATGATCTGCGCGTCCACTTCTACTCTACATGCCCATGGGATCGGAAACGACTTCTGCTTGAAAGATTCCTCTTCAGAAACTGGAATCCGCGCTACATATTCTGTCGTGCACCCAGGTTCTTTGGAAAACACATCCTAAAGCTGTTCAAAATGCCTCGGATACGCTCGCGCTCGTAATTGCTACCCAGTTGACACGTGACATGACTTCTCTTACCTCAGTGTCCCAATCGTGTGTGCCCATTGCTGTGTAGTTGACCTGTACTGCTCTCTTGTCTGTGTCAAAATCTGCTTCGCCTTAACTGAGCTCATTTCTTCCGCTACCTCCACTCTAAGTGACCCTACCTTTTCACACGCTTGATCACCCTGCCGTAGCATGGGGTGGATCTTGTTCCCTAACCCAATAGTATTCCGTGCGAAGTCAACTGTCACGGAGTGCTCTCCCATAAAATCAGTTCCCAGAATAATCTCTCTCACTAGTTGTGGTACTACGAGACACACAGCACTATACTCCTGATCTACGAAACACCTGTCAACATAAACTTGACGGTTAACTACTTTACTACGTCCCTTTGTGGCACCTACCACTGTCAGCTGCGGCACTGGTAATGTCGGGGAAAACAATGCCCTCACGCCTCAGCTGTTCCACAAACTGCTGGGAAACTCCCGAAATCTCTGATCCGGAGTCTAAAAGC
The DNA here is from genome assembly GCA_003012365.1 of Medauroidea extradentata. Taxonomy (NCBI): domain Eukaryota; kingdom Metazoa; phylum Arthropoda; class Insecta; order Phasmatodea; family Phasmatidae; genus Medauroidea; species Medauroidea extradentata. The sequence goes on from PNEQ01098242.1 coordinate 13,655, forward strand.
ACCTTCCTCTCTCGTCCTGCGATCCTACCACTCAGTTCCAGTATGCTTACAGCTGTTCATTTTCGATCAACTTCTTCCGCGAGGAATTCCCTTTTTCTTTCCACCATCACCGTGCACTGCTTTATTTTCAATCAGTACGAGTTTGCATCCCCTTCAACGTCACCTGACCGCCCCTGCTTGTAGTGCTGCGGGTTACGCGGTTGTTCGTTGTTACCCCCCCTTCCGTCACTTCAGCCATAGGGTCGATTATTTCAGCCCTGGTGCTGCCTGTCGGCTCCTCTGTCACCTGCACTATTTCTCTGCTCCTCCACTCAGTTCGAGTACCGGTTACTTTCACCGTGACTTTGTTGCCAACCTCCGTTGTTCTGATGCCAGAAAGGCTGCGCTCCATCGCGCCTGTTGTCCTGGTTACCCCACATCCGGTCCTGTCCTTTATTTACATGTTTACGATCCCGTGCCTCTCTCGGACGGTTTGGGCCCCGGTTCTCAGTGTCTCCCATGCGATCCAATTCTTGTAAGATTTTCCGCATCTGCTCAACAATGTTGGTCTCTTTCCCGATCAGCATCCGCTGGACCTCAAGGGGTTCCTTGGCGTACACTAAGGCGATTACGTTCGCGTCGCTCAGTGGGTGATCATAATATCCAACTCGCTCAGCTGTCCGCGACAAGTGCGCTTCCAATTCCCCCACGCGACACCGTTCCCCATACAAACGCGCTCGGTCCATTCCCTGTATTCTGAGTCCCCAGTATCCACTTACAAACTCCCTTTCAAACTCACTGTAGCTCTGATTCTCCTTCCCTTTGAGTGTTAGCCAGTTGGTGCACTTCCCAACGATAGACTTGGGTGCAATTGCTAATTTCTCCATTTCCGAGCACTCGTGTGTTTCAGCGAATTCCCGTATGTGTTTCAGGTGCCTCATCAGGTGTTCCCCTCTCTTAAGTTTCCAAATTTCGGTATGTCTCTGTCATGGTAGGTGCGGTGTAGTCTCACTGCTTGTGTCGGGGTTTCTGCAAGCGGCATCCCTTCCCTGTGTTTTGCCCATTCAGCAATAGTGTTTTCGATAGCTTTGAGCCTGTCCCCCAGCGGTTTCAGCTGTTCTCCTATTTCCTGCCTGGTCTGAACTCTCCCTTGGTCAGTGAGCTCCCTCCCTCTCTCTCTTTCTCTCTCTCTCTCTCTCTCTCTCTCTCTCTCTCCCTCCCGCATTACCTAACTCCTCCGTCAACAGCCTGATGCTGCTTGGTTGCCGCATTAATGTGCCTTTGCATTCAGCCATGTTGTTTTCAAACGCTTGTACTCGCTCTGCTAGGCGAATAATGCTTTCACGCTGACCCCCCAGCTCCCACTCTACGGAGTTGGTACAAGCCTCTTGTTCCCGCATAAGATCTCCGCATTCCCTTTGCACTATCTGATTAACTTCCTGCCTAATATTTTCAGTTTCTTTAGCAACTGCCTGTTTTACGACTCTCTCAATTTGGTCGCATTCTCGAACTTCCTCCAACAGTTTGTGACTGTCTTTCCGAAACTGCTTAGGGCACTAACCACTAGCCTCCCTTGCAATTCTGCACACTCTTATTACCGCTTTAGCCTCATTCAAACATTTCCATATTGCCTCCCGTTGTATTTGTGTTTCCTCCCGGTATTCAGCAACGGCCTCCTTAATCCACGTCCGGCTCGCGTTCCTTAGAATCCTTACCCACGCTTTCACAGTTAAAGTGGTAGGTGCAGCAGTTAGGTCGTCCGGCCCCAGCTCCAAACTACCCCCAATGCCAACATTGTTCAAATCATGTGGTGTTAGAGAGTGAAGTTACGTTGCTCTGTGTTGTCTTCTGCGTAGCTCGGTAACAATAGATTTGTTGAAGGATTTTTAGGTTTGTGCTTTTTTAACTTGGTATCCCTACCTGTCAAGGTGTAACTTATACAAAGGAAAAAAGTCAAACAATGTTCCATTTATTCAAAGGTAGCAATGTTCAATCAATGACTGACTGCAGACTGAACTGGATGGTTAGGCACAGAGCGCACAAAAAATATATAAATACTTTACTGATGAGTACTTAAATGGGATGGCATATGCTGAGCTACCACGTCCTTTGCTACCTGACCATTGAGGCAGACAGTTATTAGCTACTAATGGAGAGCAATGTTGCATACTTCCAAATTTCAACTTTGTGTACCTCATAAAAAAGGTGTATGGAAAGAAAGTCCCGTCTCTATCTCAGGCTTGCCATCACCACCATTTGACTTATAAAAAAGATAAACTTTCATGTGGGACTTATTACGTAGCACTACCCATTATCCACTTAACAGTCCCGAAGCCAGCCCCACTGAACAGCACCCTTTCCAAATCCCTCTTTGCCTGCTATGTTTGTATGATTATAGGTCGTTCGGGATAAAGTGAGCGCTAAAGATTTAACCTTTGAAAAAAATCATTAGCCGTTACTGCATATACATCACCACTAACAAGAGTTACTTTACTGCTTGTATGGTTGGTAGTGACTCATCGCATGGAGTTCCATGTATTTTTCTATTTGAATACAACATTAGTGAAAGTTCATCAGATGAAATCGACCTTTTTGTATTTAATATATTAAAAAATATTTATTTATGATCTTATTGACATTTCTACTTACAATATAATTAGACTAAATTGGCGCCAGCACAATGGGACACTACTGACGGCCTCAGATCATCTTACACCTTATGGCTTGCTCCGCACTTCAGACAGTTCAAAATTCCACCGGCAGGTGGCATCAGAGCTAGGTTTTCACCGTTTTCGCTGCTTCGCCAAGTTGTGTAACTACGTGTGTTTGTCCGTTGTGCATGTAAACACATTCAAAAGTATTGGAAATGACTATGAATATCATTGCCGAATGACGTGAAGACATTGGTATTCTGTAAATTATGTTTTACGTTTGCCAGCCAAGACACAACATACTTTTTATTTCACACATTTAGAAAAAAAGTTATTTATTGTTTCTGTTAAGTGCGTCATTGTTCATGGCAGTAGAACTGAACGAAACTTGAATTCTTGAATTGCGTGTGTCGTGTGTTGTTAGTGGATGTTATATTTAGCCCCCGTGCATTTAATGAGAAAATATTGTAGATAACATTTATCAGAGCAGTTTAATGTAGTTGTAAACATTGCACGATCCTATGTTAATAACAGCACGTGGCAATATTTATATTTGTATTCGACGGAAAGATATAAACTGGCAGAAAATGGAAATTAATTGGGGCTTTTTGAGTGCTCACTTTATTCTGAATCACCTATACTTTCTTCAATGTTTACGCACTCAGTGCGCCATTTTGACACAACTGCCTGAATGAGAATTCCCTCTGACTCATCCCAACAGGACAAATATGGTAGCTGAGGCTACAACTTGGCCGAGTAATACTGTGGAATCTAAGTTACCCGCAAATGTAAAAATAAGCATTATTACGCAAAAAGGTTTCAGAACAGCAGTACCTGAAGCAAACAGAGGAGAGGAGGCAGACCCAACTACCTCCTTAACCTATGTCATGGCGATTTCCACAAATTTGGTGATGCACCATGCCACCTGGTGCCATGAAACCTACCTGTTGATAAATATTTTAAAATACGAAGTTACTCGAGCTACAGAAAAACTGACAAATGATAAATAACTGCCCTAAATCTTGAAAACTAAGCAAAATACGTACAAAGATAAATTACCTTGGTAAAATGCAGAAAATATTTCTGTGGATGGAAATGAAAGCAAGCAAGATGTGAAAGTAATAAAAATGACTATAGTACTTAAAACTTTCAGCTTTTCAATTACTGTATTTATTTACGTATCTTGCTCCCTCCACGTGTGTTTCTACCACTATATTTTCACATCTGAATTTGAAGTAAAAATTTTTTTTTTGTTTAGTGGTTCATTGTCTTGGAAGGATAAAAATTGTTCTTTGTCTCAGAGCTTAAATGTGGTTCTTTATCTCGGGAGCATCTTGGGAGCATAATTGGTTCTTTATTTTGGGAGCACAAAAGTGGTTCTTTGTCTCTGGAACAAAAACAGTCTCTTTAATGTCCTGTTTTGAACCGGAAAAAAATATAAAAAATGCAGAAATTACGCGAATAACTACAGTGCATTTAAATTGTTAATTATAATATTACTACATGGTGTCCCCAATTACTTTGTTGGATCATGTAGCACAAATTCTGACCCATGATGAACCTTGAATGTACCAACGTGCAGAAACATATTTTATTATATGCCTATCCTTTAATTAAATAATCAGTATGACTAAATAAGTAAAATCGGGCACTTTACTTTAGTGAAGATCTTGGTTTAGAAGAACTGCAGTATGAATTGAAATTAATATGTAGGGGTGCCTGAACACTTCACATTAAACCCAAGGTTGGCGAGGGATTGTTGTAGTTCACAGATTTGTCTTTTAATTACTCTGGCCAAATATCTTAACTGCCTACAGTACAAAGTTTTCATATTTTGTTATGACTGGGGTGTTAACGGATTTCTGAGAGCTTACTGCAGTAAAATTGCACGCTCTCATTTTCTGATTTTGTTTTGTGTATGTAATGGTTTGGCAGTAATATCAGAAAGTAAAAAATTTTCAGATGATGTTTGTTCATCACTCATTGCTTCAGGAGACTTGTAAGTTCACATAGTTGTCAGCATTTTTAATGTTGTATTCTTTCTTATTTCCAGGTGAGGCATCTTTGCAAGATGACGGTCCGAACTGGCGTGGGGACATGTGAAACCTTGGTACCCTGCATTGGCTTGTTTAACAAGTTAACAAAAAATGTTTTATATAAACCTGCGTGTTCTTTCAAGAGTATATGTTACCTAAATTTTAAAGTATTTGTTTAGTTGAATAGATTGAGTTTGTTAAAAAGTTATGATGTAATTTTTGTAAAACTATAGAGTTTTTAGAATAATTTTACTTATTGGCAACCTTGTTGGCAACATATTTCTGATGCCTTCCAAACCTGACCATTACAAACATGGTGCAGGAAATGTATAACAATACATAATAATAATATGCTGTGCAGGCCACATAGATGTGTTTGAGCTGTATAATGCAAATATAAATATCATGCTGTATGTACTAACAACTTAGTTTGTCCCATCTGTGAAAGAATTTATGTAATTTTTATTTTTGTAACTGTAATTAAATATATTTTTTAATTTTTAGATTTAAAGATATGTATGTTTATTTGACAAAAGTGTGTTTATTGTACTAAATTTAAGGCACAATTTTGTCACTATTTTAATACTTAAGTATCATACAAATAAATATAGATTTTTAAAATGTTTTTTTAAAAATTCATCTTTCATTAAGCCAATGTGATGAAAATAAGTAATGTACTTAGTAATCAGTTTTGCTAACTTTCAATGCAAATAGTTTTTCGTAGTGGCTAATCTAGGATACAGTTTATGATGCTGTAAATGTTTGCATTTAATTCTGATGCAAACAATTATGCTAGACACGTGTTTCTCTAGAATATTTGCTCATATAGCATGATCTGTTATCAGGTTTGCTGGTTTTTATCTCTCAAATATTTACTTCAAAAAGTCAATAGATTTCAAGTTACATTGTGTTACATTATTTTTCTCGACCTCTTAATAAGACAGGAAATAATTTAATGCTTTATAGATTAAATGTTGACAATAATATATTACAAGGAACATTAAATCATATAAATTCAATCATGAACAGTCACTTTGTCGAACCACGTACCAGTATGATTAATGTAGCTTGAAAATTGTTGCACACAAAATATCTTGCAGCATTCGTCATTTCTGTTGCAATTGTGCTCAACTTGACCATTATGGTTACAGTTAAGAGCACATCTCACATGTTTAGTGTAGTACTGTTGTATTGCTTCAAGTCCACGTAATTAGACCTTGAGATCCGGAAATTAATACACACTATTTCTTAGATAAGTCAAAGTTATATTTTACTCACAATAATAATCTGTATCATGTTCAGACAGAAGCAGCAGAATCCACTAATAACTTTATTTAGACAGTGTGACTTTAACAGAGGGAAGTGTCAAGGCACTTGAGACATTGTAAGGGTACAGACCTGAAATATTTGTTCTTTTTTTTAGGACAAACTTAGATTTGAACACCTGTAGGCGGGTTATTTTCATTTATTTTGGTAATTGTTCCAGGATTTTGGTATAGTAAATTTTTCTTGCTATTAATTTCTAAATACGTACTGTACTGAGAATTTTGTATGAAGTGGCTCCAGCGAATTGAATTAGGAAACCTGTCGAAGAACCGCTTATAGTTATTCACTGTTGCGTGTTTAGTTGATGCTTCCCAAAGAATGTGAAACCTTGTTAATACATTGTAATCTTTGTTAATGCAAAGTGGTTTTCTTTCCCCTTGGAATGAGATGAGAAATTAAAATGTTAATTTGATGCTGAATAAATCTGTACTTTATACATCCTGGTAAAGCAATGTAATATTAAGTCTATTGGAAATTATGATGGTGGTAAGAATGTTTGTATTTATGAATAAACAGCCTAAAAAATGTTAACAGATTTGTTTAGGTTTTCGAAACATCTGTTATTACTAGGAGCTTGCGGGATTCTGACCTTAAGGAAAACAAAGATTAATGGATACCGGCAAAAGTTAATAGGACAAAAACATTACAAATGTACAAGATTAGTTGTTAGCGAATTTAAAGCAAGTATTCATCAATGTAAATATTTTGTCATTGCCACATAATCACTTAATCAGAAAATCTAAATCACGGCACACTGCCTAAACCCAAATATTAAATTTCACATGTGGCATGATATGAATTGAATTACATATACGTTACACTTGTGGTCGTAGATATACTCGTGCAGATATATTCATTTATCAGCGTATATTCTGCACATATCAATACGCAGTAACATACAATCTCGAAACATCAAGAAGATGCTGTGACGGCAGCAGAAGACCCAAGTCTACCTAGTTACCATACACTTACAATACCTACGTGTGATGATTGCATGCATGTTTGTTTATAAATGAAAATTTGTGTTGCTGGGAAGTTAAGTTAGTAATTTTGATTTTCGTAATGAAAAAAAACAAAAAAAAAAAAAAAAAAAAAAACATTACCGGACAGATTCTTCTGTAAACAGTAATGTTACAAAGCATTGAAAAACAAATTAAAATGGCTGGAGGAACAAAATTTTCAGCTGTACCTTTGTCCACAATTCCGAATCAGACACGACAAAAGTGTGAATCCAAGATGATATTCGGTGTAAAAGTACTTGAGTTTATGAAATTACTGCAGACGCTAATATTCGTGACCTTTTTGACAGTTTTGTCATCAAGCAAATAAATTACATTCTTAATGCGAGCTTCATATGGGCAAACAAATTTTTATTACTGATACTTTAATTGGTTAAAATAACTACCAAGTTGAACATATTCATATGTAATTCTTTTAAACTTGTTCTACAGATGTTTCCAAATTGTAAAATAGGTAGAAAGTTCTATAGCTATTTTACCAAAACTTGTTAGAAAATCATTTAGTCTATAAAAATCGTTGGCAGTAGATTGTTTCCTGTGTACTAACATCTTGATTTGTACGTGTAATGATAAAATACTAGGTACATATTAATTTTACTGTCAAAGTTCTGTAGTACGAGTCCTAATTCTTTCAATGTGTTTATTAGTATGTGACAATCCATAGTAAATTTTGTAACTTTGTTAATTGTGAATTTTATGAATTCCTTTCACAGTACCAGAGGTATAGACTTTTTCATGATTTAATGTAGTTTCCAGAGGAAAATTTTTTTTTCCATCCTGAATTTTCCTGACTCGAAAATTCTGTTTCTGCACGCCCCTAGTTCCTACAAAACTAATTCCTGTAGGCACGAACTGGTATCAAATAGCCTGCCTCACATTTTTTTTTATGACTTTTCTATGCTGTTGTACAATATTTGTTAACAGCTCACCACATCTTGTGCTGGCCTGCACGTTACATGCAATGTGTAGGATAGTAATTCGTTAAAATTATTTTGTAGTCATGACCGGCACTACTGTACATGAAGCTGGAGCAAGCTTGCTGCAGTTGAATATGACAAGGTCTTCATATTTGCAGTTGTTATTGGTTTGTTGCTTTTGATTTTATATCATTGTAAACTCATAATTGTCAGCAACGTTTAGTTAAGATATTATTTTTAAAATGTGTCAGTATCTTACATGTGATGTAAACAAAAGCATGATTTTTTTAACAGTTTTTTTACATATGTAAGTTTTTTTTTTATATTGCTTTGAAACATGGGACTTTTGTTAGGATTAGTGAATAAGCATTTTTTCTTTTTTGTAACAGTCTTAAGATGGGTTACAAAATATTGATTGTAATATTGTGACAGCAATCCAGTTGTACCCATTAATATCTGTAATATGATGTTCGCTTAGTTACGTTTCAAGTATTTTTTGTATTTTCGAGGAAGGTTATTCTGCTGATTAAACAAGCTTGTTAAACCTGATGGTTGTGGGGAAAAAGTGCAGAAATTCATTTTGAAGTATAGAACTACATGTTACTATGATTAATGTTGCAAATAATGTAGTTGCCAAACAGTTACATAGCTAGTGATACCAGTGTAGTAATAGTGAATTTTCCTTTCATTATTGTACCTTGCCGTCATTTTTCTTTTGTTAATACTTAAGAGTAGATTCTTGTTGTCTCTCTTCACGAGACGAAGGTAATAAGTAACACAGGGAGATGTGAAACATGTCTGTGATACAATTTTCATGCTTTAGATTCGAAGTTTGAGTGGTATTTGTAACTGTTAAACTATTTTTTTCTGTAATTTTAACAAAGTTGTTTAAAAAAATTATATATTTCTGTAATTTTCTTTTTTATTACTGTATGCAAAATTCATTTTGAAAATGTATAGGTTTAGATAATTTTTTCCCCGATACTAATCTAACTTGTACTGGATTGTTTGATTGTACTAGATTGCATTATAAACGCTGTTATATTAACATCTAATAGTTCTTTGTAAAACTTAATTTTATGCAGTGATGTAATGTACACCACAAACATTATTGATGTATTAAGGTGACTTTGTCTGTGCATTTACGATTTTTCTTTCACCTCCAGTTGCAGTGAAAGAAATTCTTTCTTACAGTTTTTTTTTTTTGCTTTTTTTTCTTCCCAGTGTATTAAACAAGTAATGATGAAAAAATATACTTTAACAGATAGTGAGTTGTAAGTATATGTAGACGTTATGATAAGTACCATGTTTTACACAGTATTAAAGTGTATTTTTGTAGGTATTTGTTGTCAGTAATGTGAAAATGGCTGTTCAATGTGATACCATCAAAGTGTTTCATTGGTGAAGATTTCTTGCTATCATGTTTGTATCTTCTTTTCTGCAGTATGCATTCCATTCACATTAAAGAAAGTGATGTACACGTGTGCATGTAGGAGCACATATCACCACATACTTAACATTTATGTACATACCAGTATATTATTACATTTTGGAGAAATTTTCTTGTAAATTTTGTATTGTAGTTGTAAAAATTAAATGTTTCTAAGAATTTTGAAGCAAGGTACGAAACTCCACACGTTTGTATTTTTTATTTTTGGTGTAATTTAAATGTGTGCGTAGTTAATTTTTTATTTCATAAAATGTTGAAGTATCGTATTTTCCTGAAGTTTGTGGTGTTCGTTAATGGTATTAGTTTATAATAGTATACTCTTAACCTATCCCTTGCAGACTGCTAGTTACTTAATATTTTAGGAGCATGGGAAATTTGTGTATACTACTTGTGCTAAAAGAATAAAATAAATTCTCAGCTAGGGTTACTGGGTGAACTTGAAACTTTTTTACATTACATTTAGCTGTACTGTTGGCAGCCCTAAATAAAAAATTGGTGGTTGTTGTGGGTAATTGACCTATCACATATATTTGATATTTCTCTGATTATTGGAGGCATTTGGTGTAGTTGGTAAGACAGACTCATTCCTCCAAGACAATCAAAGTTTGATTTTTTTTATTGGGTCAATCTTTAATTTAGTGTATGGAAACCGTGCCAGTTGATGCCATTGGTTTGCTGTTTTTTATCTGGAATGTCTCGTTTTCCCATCCCTTCATTCCAGCATTGCTTCATACTGACCTCAAATCACTCCTCACCAGTTTTGAATACCTCACTGTTATTGCTGACAAAAATCCCTCCGCTGCTTTTTTGTTTGCCCAAATATTTTTGTATGTAAATAGTTATGAATAAAATAGTTCAAGTTACCACGGTGCCCAAGTACTAAATAGTTAACATTAACTTATTTACTTCTCTGCATTTGATGAACACTATATAACTTACTAACTGATCCATTATGGTTGGGGAGAATTTTTTGCATGCATTTTGTGAAACATTATAGTAAGTCCAATTTTATAATTACGGTTCTGTATACTGTACTGTACATAAACAGTGGCAGAAATAAACACTGATTTTTTTTCTCATTGAAACTGTTGCATAAACATAGTTTTCAGCATAATTTTAACAGCTAGTTGCTGTTTGGCACATTGCTATTATTTACAATTCACATCTCGTGAATGTTCTTTTTGTGTGTTTTTAAGCTGAATTTTTGCTGCTGTAGCCAAAATAAAAATAAGGTTTTTTTTTTTCTATCAGTGAAGACAGGGTTTTGTATAATCATCTCATATATAAACATTTTTGAAAATTTATGTGCAAAATTTCAGTTGGGGTTCAGCTTATGAATGAAACTGTGCGCTTTATTTTTCACCAGTTACTGTTACAGAAATTTTCAGAGTATAGTTTTGAGTGGGACTGATTAAAGTGTTCTTTAAATAAAAAGTGCATGTTAATAAAAGTCTGCTTGCTCAAAAATTAGCAGAGGTAAGTGACATTTAATGTTCAGTCATTATAATTCAGTTTCCCTTTAATTGTGTATCCAGACTTTTACATTGCCAATTTCATGAAAGAGGCAGTCATAGTTTATAGGTAGCAGTTTTTATTAGGGGACAGAAAGTTGATGCTGCAGCGCAGATAATAATATTGTAAAAATTAGCAGTGCTGGACTGCAGGGCATGTTTTTCTTTTCCTGTGACAGACACATTCTCTCTGGCTTATCACACTAATTGAATTGTGTTTGTGAAAAGGTACTGCTTATCATTATTAGTACCGTGTAGCAAGTTTACGAATTCTTGTTAATTTACTTTTTAGTTGAAATGGTATAATTTCTTGTTTTGAAAAAAATTGGCTATCATGCCAGAAACCATTATGAATAAAATTTGGCAATCAGATTTTTTATGTTAGCTCTCTATTAAGCTTAAAAAATAGTCACAAAAACTGTAGAAACAAAAGAGCATGACCTTAAATTTAAATACAGTCAAACCTCTTTAAGACAAACCTGAAGGGACCAAAATTTTGGCTGTTTGTAATAATGAGGTTTGTATTAACAGGTGTTGACTAAAACCTTAAAAACTTTTAAAATTTTGTTTACTCTGTTTAGCCCCACAAATCAAATAGTATTCTCACCACAATGACTTCCTTTTACTTGAAAACTTAATATTTCATGTTTTAATGCAGAAACGCAGTTTTTACTAAACATTTAAGTAATTATTTAATTTTTTGTCCAATTCCAATGGGAATAAAAATTTCTTTGTATTAATTAGAACTTTGTATTAACAGGGTTTCTACTAACGAGGTTCCACTGTATTTGATGGAACTATTTAATTTACTTATAGTACGTTCAGTAAGCTTACTGGCAACATGAGCACATTACTTGAACAAGATAGTCTGCAGTCTGTGTAAAGTTATCCATCACTAATTATTGCAATTTTGCACTTTGGTAGACTACTTTATTTACTGTGGTGTTCACATGCTTATCATATCTTTGTTCAGACAGGCATTTACCCAGCAATGAAGTGTAGAAACCTTGCATTGTACACATTTCTACTTTCTGGATTTACTTTGATGTTCAGTGTTAAGATTTCATTTTCAACTGTGGTGTCCAATGTAACAATGTAAACAGAGTTAATCATTGTACTGTAGTAGATAGTGGAAAAATACTGACTCGGTACTTAAGACAATGTAATATTTTTTCTGATTATATGCTTACTGACTTATATCTTGGTCCACATTTACAGCTTTTCGGGGAAAGGGGAATACTATCAATCCATTAAATAGAAGTAAACAGAAAAGACAAACATTTGCAGCTTGTCCTTGTGAAGACAAATCCTTGCTATTACAGTGCTGCGAGAGTTTCTTACAACTTAATATTTTATATATTTTTATTTGGCTAGTTTGAGTAAAAATACAAATTAAGAATAAAAGAGGAATTTTGTTCAGTTAAATAATAGATACCATATTTTAAACATCCATAATTAAATGTAAAGCAACAGGGATGTGAGAGGAAATTTAAATTTTTTCATCTAAATCACTTGATAATACACCACGGTATCGTTTAAAAGTGAAATTGTTTCAAGTCAGTTTTGGACTGCCAACCTCAGGAATGCACCATACAGGGATTTGTATTAAATTTAGCTAATTTTTGTATTTTATATGAGTTTTTTTGTAAATGATATAGAATGTGCTCTGAGTTGTAAATGCAAATGTGCAGGTAAAGGAGGTTAAGTACTAAGTAGTGCCTTCTGTGTTAAAAGTGCATTTAAGGAGACCAGGTGAAGGAAGTGCTGCAATCAATGCTGATGGCAGCAGTTGACAGATTTGTCACACGCACTGGAGTTATATGAGCATGCAATGTATGTGTATTGTCAACAGATTCAAGTTGTCTGTAGACGACGACTGTTTTGTAATGTGTTATTTGTAGCATGATCAATAAAAGTTAAATGTATTTTTTACAAATTGAAGTTTTCTGTATTGTTATTGTGCCTGAATTTCCCAAGGTATGCAAAATAATTAAAATATGTAATCCATGCATTTTCTCTCCAGTGCTCTCTATTTTCTTATCTTGCTTATTTATCTTAAATCTCTCTTCTCTCTTACTCTCTTCTCTCTCTTACATCTCTCTTCTTTCTTACTGTCTTCTCTCTCTTACTCTCTTCTCTCTCTTACTTTCTTCTCTCTCTTACTCTCTTCTCTCTCTGACTCTCTTCTCTCTCTGACTCTCTTCCCTCTCCCCTCGCTCTTTTCTCTTCCCCTCTCTCTTTGCTCTTCCCTTATCTCTTTTCTCGTCCCCTCTCTCTTCATCCTCTACTGTTGAACCTGGGCAAGGAAAGCCCCTGAAACCTGCCTGCTCTGTGTAAGAAAGAACAATCCTATTAGTGGGAAGGAGTGTGGTAGCAATAGGGAAATGTGATGTATTTAGGAAGTAAGTTGTCTAAGGTTATGTGGTGGTAGCACTGTTCTTGTTGTTAAGCGAGTCATGGCGGTAAGATAATAAATGGCGGTCTGCTGAAACAATGCTCTTGTATGTCACGTTATTACAGAGCATCCAGGCTTTGTTATTGCTTTTGGACATGATTAGAAATATTATATCCCAGGAATATCCTGTTCTATTAGAGTTTGTTAGTCCTTTTTTGCATATAAAAACTCATGAAGCTGCCATTTTTAAAAATTGGGCCTTTCAGTATTTTGTTCAGTACACTAAATACAACAGTATACCAATATGGGATTTACAATATTTTCAAGTCTAAAATAACATTGGAAAATTAGTGGTTATGCCCTTTTGACACGCAAAAACCATTAAATGTGGATTTGTGAACTTACGTCTTCAGTATGTTGTTTGGCACATGAAACCAGAGATGTCTTCGAAGTTTTATGATTTATGTAATTTTTTTCCGGATCTTAATATAATTTCACTTCAAATGACTGGCTATATAGGTTTTTAGTCATAGCTAGGGACTTGAATGTATCACAATTGTGGATAACTGTGGTTGACGTCTGTGTGAAAAAACCTACAAAAGTACTTGTAAAAGTAATTGTATACCTTGCCACCACACAGCGAACTGGAGACATGTTTTCTACATCTAAAATAACCAATGTGTCTACAGTTATCCTCGCTGCAGTTTTATTACCACAGTTTTGATAGACTGCAGTGTATCACTTTTTGTTTTGCAGTCAGATGAAATTGCAGACTTAAATTCCACTTCACTTGTTTTGTGGCAGATAGAAAATACAGCTACCACCACCGAGCAATGAAACAAATGTACGACATTTGGATGTTGCCAACCTAGATTAAGATTGAATGCTTTGAACAACCAATTTGTGTTTGCTCGAATTAGCACATAGTTAGACTAGACCCCCGGTTTTACGAATATTCATGGTTCCTCTCATCACATTAGTAAAATTACAACTTTAATAAAATGGATTGGCCTATTTAGCCCCCTCCTCCTAAAATTTTAAAAGTGCAATTTTTCTGCAAAGTGCCTCTAGTTGGACCCCGACTTCTGTAGCGTTTTGCGAGAAATTAATTAATGTAATAATAGAAACATTAATTGATATCGGTATCCAGACGTCTTCCGATCAAAAGCATACCTTTGAGCAGTAAATATGTCCGAGCCTTGTCCCCAAAAAATTATAAAACCTGAGATTCGGAGTGTCTTCTCTCGAGTGTAAAGCGACTAATAGAAAAATTAAGTTAGTGATAGTTGAAATATAAATTTATATCAATAAGCAGACGTCTTACGATCAAAAGAACATTGCTGAATAATAGATATGACCGAACCTTGTCGCCAAAAATGATACAACCGAGCTTCCGAGTGCCTTCTAGCGAGCAAATAGGCAGACTTCTGTAACGTTTAATGGAAAAATAAGGCAAGTGATAGAAGAAATATAAATTTATATCAATAGGCAGACATCTTAAAAATAAAATAACATCGCTGAACAGTAGATATGACCAACCCTTGTTCAAAAAAAAAAAAGAGAGAGAGAGAGAAAGCCCGAGCTCCACAGAGTGTCTTCTGGCAAGTGCAAAATCAGTTGATTTCCTTTTAATGCAGAAAACCAGACTAGATATTAATACAATAATAATTTTCACCGATAGACAGAGGTCTTCGGAAAAAAATATGTGTAATTGGTAGCTACAATCTAACATTGTCACCAAAACAAATATGCACTAGTGCAAGTCTACTGGGCATTCATTACTAGCCAGCACAATGTCCATGTAAATTATTCGTCAAAGCAAGAAGGAAATAGCAGATTTATTTATTAATTGCACTGTTATACATAACTTCGACATTAATTAAAAGTAACGTCAAAACAATTCCTTGATGTTTGATACTACGTAAACAAATTATTGTATGTGAACGTAGTTATAAGTAGCGTGCAGGGCGGGCAGGTGGCGCAAGTGTACGAACGTTCACAAGATGGAGGCTACATAGCAGCACTGTAGCATATACCGAAGTTTAACTAGCCAAAAATGCCACTGATTGATGTTCTTACCTAAAATTGTCGATAATTACATGCATAAGTGGTTGCAAGTAATTGCTCTGTAAGTCATTAGTGCTGTGAATTAAATCATATATTTTAAAATCATGTCAATGTAATTCTGTACAATTTTGTTATTTTGGAGGGTTCCTGAGATAGAATTCGTAAAATCGCTAGCTTCGTTAAATCCAGGGTTTGTAAAATCGGATGTGTAGTGTATATACAATGTTACTTTTTATTTCAATACATCTTCATTCACTTTTAACAAAATTCAAAATTGTTTTTAAGCATAACCTAATAATTAAATAGTGAACACTATTTGACAGTATAACAACTCTATTCACAATCCTTTTTTGATGGATGTATCTAAAATTATTTTGTCTCTGGTGTGTGAGGTTACTACACATGGATGCTTTTGAAGTAATTAAATATTGCCTGTCTGGTATATGCATTGTCAAATTGGCAGTATACATTCGGCTGCAGCAGTTCCGCTATGGTATCCTTCATGTGTGTTTGTTGGAAATAAGCGTATCTATTGTTTCCCCTAAATTACCTCTAAGTTATTACAGCCATGCAAACATGTGTTTCATATTTACAGTTGGTGAAAGAGAAGAAAGAAAAATGAAGGCAATTGGCATGAACTTTGCTGGTCAAGTTGAGAAAGGAAGTAGTAAGAGAAAGAGTTCAGGTCCATCATTTTGTGCAGTTCTACTGAATGCTACTGCAAACTATTGCTGCCTCACACAGTTAACAGAAAAAATGAGGAGAAACTAAAGCTAATTATTTTGCAACGAAATCCATGAAAGTGATTATAGAATCAAACATTCCACTTCTAAAACTACAAGATCCTTAAATTTTAATACTAAATACTGTATTTACCCAAAAATAAGAAACTTTGAGTACATCAACCCCCTACCTTTTCACTTTTGCCTAGAGGAAAAAATATTTTTTCCTGTGAAATGAAAAAGAAAAACCTAAAAAATGTTGAATAATTACTATTGAAGCACAAATATTTCTATATTTTGTTTGCTAAGTTATGAAACTTGGTTTCCAATCACTAGCCATTGTTGAAATTGGATTAGGTACTCAGCTGGAAATACTTTACTACTTCCATAACCAATTGAGATTAGCAATCAGTTTTTCACTGACTGAATTTGAGTATGAAATCCTTTATTTTTCCTTACATTTTACAACAGAACCCGGAATTTAAGCGGCCGTGTGGTGCCAGATTACGACCTGTCTTGTGAAATCAAGGATTTCTAAAATAGAGGTCAGGTCTCACAGTGCCTAAAAATGACCTCATAAAACTGAGGACTCGTAAAATCAGGGCTGTACTGTATTACTTCAAACACATATGTGAAATACCAAACAAATGAATTTGTAATAATAACGCATACTGTAGCAAGTTGTCATAAGTCTTAAATTTAAGGTGACCCCTAGCTTTTGGGGGGTGAAAATTGGAATAAAACTCAGTCATATGTTCATGTAAGTATAGTACATTAAAGGTTTCTATTTAGGTTTGCTGCAATAATTTCAGAATTAACGTATTTTCATCTGCTGTGTTTGTTACAATAATTCCAAGTTTTTTCTCAATACTTACCATTCCGTACATTCTGGAGGTCTGCCCTTTAAATATTTTAAGGGAGAAATCTCTTTTCTTTATAAAAGAAGTCTGAGCTACTAGTTGCACACAAGTTTATGGGAAACCTGTTTGTATTTTAATGGTATTGAATACCATCAGCATTGTAACAGTAAAAGGCAGAAAAAGCATTTGATACCCCAACTCATGTTTTGGGCCTATCTAGTCTAAGACATGGAGACTCGTAGTTCTTCCGGGTTCGTAGGTTCGGAAGTGGAGTTGGAAGATGAAATAAATAGTTTCATAAAAAGAAGACTGCATGCTGGCTCCATAAATTGTACTCAAGCATATTTATAACAAGTTATAGTTCATGTGCTGTTCAGCAACTTAACCACGTGGCTGAAATGAGACGAACACTGGCAGGCTGCTACGGTAGTCTGAAAGCATATATCAAACATTAAATTAGGCCCACTACATCAAAGTGTCTGGTATCTAAACCATGCAGACAAATGAGGCCTCTGTGCTCTGTATCTCTGCAAATCACACGTGACAGCAGTTGTAGTTCCTGTTGTAGAACAATAAAATCAGTATATGTTTTTGTGATCCAAATGTTGGCACTAGTATTTTTTTGTAATTGTGTGTGGGTTGCCCAGTGTGGAGTACTAAATAAATATGGTGGGTTTTTGTGTTAGAGAAATAAAAGTATGAAGTGATTTAAGAGTATCATTTATAAAAACAGTCCTACAACTTCCAGATCACGACTGTGTGTGAAATCAGACAAAAATTGGGTTGTGATTTACGCGGTGAATAGAAGTAAGTGTATTGTCTTGCTGTATTTAATCAACGCCGTAATGGAGGTAAACCTTATCAAGCTGATGTCTGAAAGTAACTGGAATACTTGGAAATTTCATGTTAAAGTTGCCTTGAAGGCCCCAAAGGAGTGTGTTGTATATACTGCAGTGTGTTGTTTATGTTGTATATAGGACAGTGAGAAATGAGCAATGCATAGGTTAGCAACGGGGCAAGTACGAAGCGCAGTATTGAACATGGCTAAGGACACGAAGGTTGAAACAGGGATGGCAGTGTCAGGATATCTTTTGAGTTAAAGAATAGTACTAAGCGTACAGTACATACGAGTCGGTTAGGAGAAAATTGGCCATTACAGGCGAATGGGCGGTACACGCACTAAAGTAAACAATAGCAGACAGGCCTATTTGTTTGCAAGTAATCACTGTCGGCACAGGCAAAATGGAGACAAGCGATCAACTCATGCCAGTGCCATTACCGGTGAACGTAAATTCTAGTGATATTCAAGAAAATTGGATGCTGTTACAAGTTTCAGTTTCAAAATTATTGTGTTGCAGCAGGACTAAGCAACAAAGAAGAATCAGTAAAAGTGGCAAGCTTATTGTGTATCATTGGGCGAGACTGTGTCAAAATATACCAATCCTTGGACATCAGGAGTCAGAAAAAAAATTAAGCACAATTTTATAAGCTTTTGACAAACACTTTACTCCAGCAAAAAACATGATACACGAGAGATGGGTATTCGGAACAGCACACCAAGAAACGGGAGAAAGTGTAGAACAGTTTATATGCAGGGCACGGGCACTGAGTACATAGTGTGATTATGGCGCAGTGGCGTCGGAAATGCTTTGAGACAGAATTGTGGTTGGAGTGACGGACCACCGCTTGAGATGGCAATTGTTGTCAGAGGCAAAGCTCATGCTACAAGGGGCAATCAACACCTGTAGAGCGTTTGAAGCTACTAATTACCAGCTACAACAAATGAAGTCAACGAGCACTGCAGAAGAATCCCTCAACTGGACAGCTAGCAAATGGGGTCGGTCGAAGGAGGAGGAGGACAAAAGGCCACCACGAAGTACAGCCAAAATGCTTGCACAGTGTTTCTTCTGTGGAGGGAGCCCCCAACGTAAAAAGGAACAATGTCCAGCTTACGGCAAAAGATGTCGAGCTTGCAACAGATTGAACCACTTTGCCTCTGTGTGCAACCAACAGGACAAGCAGGAAGGGAAAATATGTCATATTGACGAAATACCAGTGTATATGCCAGCAAGAGAAAGTCAGAAGAGTCCAAAACTATACCAGGATGAACAGCTGGTCCAGTTATACACATCTACCAAGAAAAGATGGATCACAGACCTTGAGATGGGAGAGCAAAGATGCACAATAAAAGTACTGTTGGACACTGGAGCCACATGTGATGTAATGAGTTTTAACGATTATAAAGCAGTCGTAGGCCTAGAACTTCCTCAGCTAGAAAAAATCAATATTCAGTTGGAGTGCTATAATGGCCAGTGTGTGCAACCGTGAGGGCAAGCACGACTTCGGTGTAGTGTACCGAAAAGACACACAAGGAAAAAATGTTGACTTTTCAAATTGTGGACACCAAACAGAAGTCGTTATTATCAGCTGAAAGTTGCGAAGCACTAGGTCTTGTGAAGGCATGTGTACAGCTCTGCCATATTTAGAGTAAAGATTCATACACCAAGGAAATTGTAAATCAGTACCCGGAGGTTTTTGAAGGCAATGGGTGCTTACCTGGAAAACATCACTTGGAAACAAAAGCAAATGCGAAGGCAGTGCAACAGCCCCCTCGGAGGTTCCCAATAGCCCTCAAGCACAGAGTAGAAGAAAATTTGTCAGAAATGATGATAGAGAAAATAGTGGAAAAGATAACAGAACCAACCAAGTGAATTAGCAACCTAGTGCTCGTGACGAGAGACGATTAATTGAGAATATGCCTTGACCCTCATGAGGTACACAAAGTACTGAAAAGAGCACATTTCTTTATACCACCATTGAAGAAATGCTACCAGAGTTGACAGAAGCAAAAATCTTCTCCGTCCTTGATATAAAGAGTGGATTTTGGCACCTACAACTGGATGAAGCCAGCAGCCGAATGACAACATTTTGGGGACTAGTTGGAGAACGATACAAGTGGCTCAGATATCCCTTCAGTTTATCAACCGCACTAGAAGACTTTCAATGGGCTGTGATGGAGGTACTTTGAGGGTTACGAGGGGTTGCAGTACCAGCAGATGACATATTGGTCTATGGCAGAGGTCATACCGAAGAAGAGGTAAAAGTGGACCACGACCATAATCTCAAATGCTTATTAGAGACAGCACACACAAAGAACCTGAGATTTAATCCAGAAAAGGTCAAGCTGAATCAGAAACAAGTAACCTACATGGGACTAGAGATGGGAGTCGCGACATAATTCTGTCGCTGCGACAAACTGCGACAGCGACACGAAAGTCGCAGTTCCAAATAGCTGCGACTTTGTCGCTGTTGAATTTCGGTAACAAACTATTTTTTTATTACCTACGTCGACGAAAGTTAAGATTACTCATTACGTAAAGAAGACGCGTAGTGAATCATTATGATGATATACTGATTTTACAATTTTATGTTGTGTAATTTTTTTTCTAAAATGAATTACAATCGTAAACATTACATGCTAGAACCGATAGAATAGAGTCACAGTCATAAAATGTATACCTTATTTTTGAAATTTATATTCTGCAAATCGTTATACACACGCGAAACAATATGTTCTGGTTACTTAGAAGGAAGCAACGCTTTTGAAACGTGATTAATTTATATTAGTTTGCCTTTTTTTTTTGTTCGCGAACATAAAACTTAATAACTTTTAAAAATGTTCGTGAACAAAAAAGGCAAACTAATATAAATTAATCACGTTTCAAAAGCGTTGCTTCCTTCAAAATAACCAGAACATATTGTTTCGCGTGTCGTCACTATCAGCGACAGCTTCTATGTCGCATGACATGCAGTTCCTCCTCGAAGAGCTCCATCGTTCCATGCCGCGACTCACGACGCATCTACTTGTAACTGCTTCGTTGTCGCAGCTAGGCCGTGTGAGCGACCGACTGATCGCTTGTCCCGGCAAACATCGTGCAGTGACAAGCTATAGCTACAGCTGCGTCGTGACCTTGAGTCGCGGCATGGAGCGATGTAGCTGTTCAAGTGGCATGTCGCATATACGCCTAGCAGCGACAGTGTGTCGCTCTTCGAGGAGGACGGAGCAACGGGGAAAGCTTGTCGCATGTCGCAGCTATTACGGGCGCGGCCCAGTGCGTCGGGCTCGTACAGAATACTACGATGAAATGCTTAGCCGACTGTTGGTTGATTTTATTGGATTTTAGATGCCAAAAGCAATACAAATATTTTGAGAAATTTATATAAATATTAACGTTTATACGTACCACAAATTATTTCATTGAAATAAACTGCTATATCTTTCCTCCAATGTACAACAAATTATGCAGTTAACCCTTTGTTCTCATCCAGTGATATTTGTCGTAGCAGTACGCAAAATAAATCCGTTTATAAATTATTCGTTCTGAAATTCAATGACAGTTTTAATGTAAACGCACACCAAGCTTCTAATCTGCAGGAACTTATCGTACGGGAAGAGGCAAACAGATGGCGACACAAGCGGTCGTAGGTATCAAAGTATCGATGACGCGGAACCAGCTTGTCGCTGTTTCGGCCCGGCCCTGCGACTTTTAGACACGGTCGCAGAAGCGACAAGCGACATGCCTTGTCGCAGCGACAAAGTAGCTGCGACAGTGTATTTTCCCCATCCCTACATGGGACATGTTTTAAGTGCTGAGGGTCTCAAAGGAGACCCTCAGAAAATACAGGCAATACAAGGCATGAAACCACCAACCACAGTAAAAGATCTACAACGCTTTCTAGGAATGGTCAATTATCTGGCAAAATTTCTACCTGCTCTAGCAACGTTGGCAGAACCGTTGCATCAGCTGACACGCAGCGACACTGTTTGAGTGTGGGACAGCCCACAACAATAAGCATTTCAAGAAATACAGACCGCAGTAAGTAGTACACCAGTACTAAGGTACTATGATCCCAGGGAACCAGTAGAACTGCAAATTGATGCCAGCCAAAGTGGTCTAGGTGCAGCACTATTGCAGCGGGGACAACCGGTCTGTTACGCATCACGATGCCTAACACAAATGGAACACAACTGGGCTCAAATAGAGAAGGAAGCACTTGCCATTTACTTTGGCTGCAGCAGATTTCACCAATACCTATGTGGTCGCACAAACATAGTTGTGCACACAGACCACCAGCCTCTGGAGACGATCTTCAAGAAGTCTTTGCTATCCACTCCTAAACGTCTGCAGTATATTCGCTTGAAACTTCAACTGTATAACATAACAGTGAAATACAAAAAAAGGCAGTGAGCTGTACTTGGCCGACACATTAAGCAGAGCACCAGTACCAGAGGAACCTTCACTAGAAGATGGGGAAAATGAATTTGTCATGATGCTACAAGACATACAAGTTTGCTAAACACCTGAATGTGACAGAAAACACAGTTAGTCATCTTCAGCAGCACACAACAGCGGACAAAACCCTTCAAGGACTAGCTAGTGTCATCAAGGAAGACTAGCCAAATAATGAAGCAGAGGTACCTGCTAGTGCACGGGACCACTGGCACTGCAGAGATGAGTTAAGTATACATGATGTCATGATCTTCCGAGGGGAGCGTGTAGTGATACCACAAGCAATGAGGGCAGAAATGCTGGGAAAAGCACATTCTAGTCACCAGGGCATAAAGAGCAGTTTATAAAAGTAAAGAGATACACAGTATTGGCCACATATGAAAGAGTACGTCCATAGAAAAGTCAGGAGTTGCACAACGTGTCGGCAATTCGCAGCGGAGCAGCCACACATGGAGACGCAAACACACAGAATACCAGAACTTCCATGGCAGCGTGTAGCGACAGATGTATTCCAGGTATATGACAAGTTGTATCTGATAATAACGGATTATTACTCGGACTACTGGGAAATTGACAACTTACCCAGCATCAATTCAACATCAGTCATAAAGGTTATGAAGAATCAGTTTGCTAGACATGGAATCCCAACCACACTGATAACAGACAACGCTACATGCTTCACAAGCCAGGAGTTCCAAGCATTTGCACGGACATGGGATTTTCAGCATTCCACCTCCTCACCACACCATGCTAGGGGAAGTGGGAAATCAGAAGCAGCAGTGAAAATAGCTAAGAACATAACGAAGAAATGCTGCAAGATTTAACTGTTTCCAGGTTGGATGAGGGGCCCATGTCCCATTTACTGACATGTGAAAGTGCCGAGGAGATATGGAACAAACTGCTGGCGGTTTTAAAAAATAAGTCTGAAGTTAGTGTGCATTTATTGCAACAGAAGTTCTTTAATCTGCAGATACAGCAAAGTGAAAGCATGTCGAGCTTTCTATCACGCGTGGAAGAAATTGTGAATAATCTCAAACAGGTTGGAGAAAAATTGTCAGACAACGTGGTCATTACAAAGATACTAATGGCCTTGCTGCCAGCATTGACCCATTTCGTAAGTGCCTGGGATTCTGTTCCACCAGATGGGCAAACGTTGAGCACCTTGACAGCTAGGTTATTGGTAGAGGAAGAAAGACCGAACCTTTCAAAACTGGACGAATCTGCCTTCTCAGCCTCAAGAAGTTCATACCAAGAGAAAAGTGTTTTGAATGTGGCAAGTCAGGTCATTTCAGATCTCGGTGTTTTAGGCTAAATAGCCGTCCACAGAATGTATTCCGATGTCATTACCATGGTTTTTATAGTCTCCTCATCAGTCGCACTCGTGTTCCTGAACCCTGTGTGTCTACCTGATGACGGGAACAGATTCCAGTTCCCGAAACGTCGTAACACTGTCTGTCTGGAAAACTACTGTGTCTTGTTTCGTCTCTTCGTTGTGTAGTTTGTCTTTTCTGTATATGTCTGTTATCTGTTGCGTTTTGTCTTGTATATTTGTTGTGTCTTTTTGTTATTTTTCTGTTCGTGTCTGATATTTGCTGTGTTTTTTGTTTCATCTCATTGTTGTGTCGCATGTTACTTGGTTTTTTTTTTTATTTGTTATTATTTTCATTTATTATCTGTTTGTTCCTTGTTTTCAATTTGACCCGATTCCATTTTGGAATTTCTTGTTGTGTATGTATCTTGCTGACTAAAGCATACTCTGCTTATATTATGTTTTTATTTTATTTGTTTAGTTTTCTTTGACAGTCATTCAATTTGCAATGGAGTACGTCCAAGAAACTGAATCCAGTGTATGGAATGTCTTGCATGAGCAGCAGCAGCAGCATCCCTATCACGCACGAGAAGTACACGCATTAGGATCATCTGGCTGAATGCCCAAATGTGAATTCTGTGTCATGTGTTTTTGAAGAATTAAGCTATTGACCGAGAGTTTACAAGGTATTCCTTGTTTACAATGAAACCTGCTTAACTCATGGCATGCATATGTGGGCTGACTGAAATCCCTAAACGTATGCCAACGTATTCCATAGTATACGGTGGTCCCACCTGCGGTGTTTTAAAGTAGGCATAAATGAATGCAGCTGTACCTTTGAGCACCTATTAGGATTTTTGTAAACGTGTATCAATTGCAATCATAGTTGTGACGTAGACAACCTTTAGCATTGCGGATGTTACTTTAGTCATTTTAATACCTCTTCATAACACACGTTGGATTCACATTCGGGAGAACCCGGTTTCATTCCCGGCTCCGACAATACTGATTTTGATTTTGCATGGTTTCCTTAAATGGCTCCAGAGGTACGCTGGGTTGATTTGTTAGCAACCGCCGTGGCCGATTTCCCTCCCAGTTCCTGCTCTTGTGTACAGTTATGTAACTGTCTTTACTGATATCGCTGTGGACTAGACATATAGCCAAGTAGATATCAATAGAACTAAAACGATCTGGTGTTCTACTTTTATGTCGTATTGCAATGACAGCCTATTCTTTGGGTGCACTAGACATTTACTGCATTGTGTGTTACTATCAGAACATTAAATAATAACTTAATGTGTACACTTTGCATTCTTAATAGTGGTGATATTGAAAAATACATTTGTGCCATAGTAAAATTTTTCTTCAACTATAAACTACCCGAACGTTCTAACATGGCCGCGACATTTACTGATACAAACGTTTGAATACACCGCTGGTAAGTGATTGATAACTTACGACCTGTGGCCTATTCCACCAACAGACTTTGCAACTTTTCACTTTGCAATTTGCACTTTTCAAAATTGGCAAAGTGCAAAGTGAATGTGTTCCACAGAAAAGTTGAACCTCTTCGCAAATTTATCAGCCGTCCCACAAAAACTTTGCAATTGTGCACTTTTCACTTTGCATATATTTGCAAAGTGCAAAGTAAATGTGTTCCACAGAAGCTGATGCAACTCTTTGCGTACTCCGACTTTGCAACTTTGCACTTTGCACTTTACATTATTAGCAAAGTGCGAAATGAATGTGTTCCACGACAATTGTTATCCTCTTTACATTTTGTGGGCCAATCTGCAAAGGCTTTGCATTATTTTGTGTACATGTATGTTTTAGATAGTTACTTAATAAGCAGTTATGAGTAAAAGAAAGGAAAACATACAGAAAAAGTTGGCTGTGCTACAGGTGATGAAAGAAAAGAAACATATTTTGTTCGGAAGTTTTTCCGGTGCAATTACACAAAACGATAAACTTAAAGAATGGACTGAAGTGCTTTTGAAGGCACAGTCAGTTCAGCTTGCAGGAGCTGACAAACAATGGACATATGTCAGAGATCAGTTGTGGGGCGTGTGGAAATGCCGAGCACTGGTGAGTTAACATTTGCACATATCTAGGGATATAAGTTTTATGTTAGTTGCGGTTGTGAGTGCATAGGTAATGTGTGAGTGCATATGTAATGTATGAGTGCATAGGTTATGTTCAGTAGTAGGTATGTAGGTTATGTGTGCTAGAATCACTGTGGTGGTATAATTTATGTGTGGTGGTATAGGTTATGAGTGGTTGTATAGGTTATGTGTGGTGGT
>PNEQ01098243.1:8282-39597 GCA_003012365.1 Medauroidea extradentata
AAAAAAAAAAAAAAAAAAAAAAAAAAAAAAAAAAAAAAAAAAAAAAAAAAAAAAAAAAAAAAAAAAAAAAAAAAAAAAAAAAAAAAAAAAAAAAAAAAAAAAAAAAAAAAAAAAAAAAAAAAAAAAAAAAAAAAAAAAAAAATCCACAATAACTGGAATTTCATAGCAAAAATACACAAGTGAGGTAATAATAGATCATTACTTAGGATACAATATATTTCATTTTGAATAAGAAATCATATATTGTTTGGACTAATGCCAAATTTATGCCTTGGAGGATTCAGAAATTAGGATAGTAGGTGTACAACTTACTAAGTTTACTAAGATAATCAAGACAAATTTACATATATTTTTGGTGATCGTAAATGTAAACAGCAACCAAATTTATAACAAAAATGTCCTGTCCGTTATTCCACTCTGTCTGTCACCGATGTAAAAACATGTTCATTTTCTGCTATTTGTTTGTGTCGTCTCACTAATAGTAGCTGCTCTTTCTACTTCATCCTCGACAAAACTTTCACTTGCTCATAGATGACAGAAATAGTAGGTATACCATGTGAACACATGTATAGTCAGACTTATCATCCATTATTCATCTTACTGTTCATAAAACATGTGGTCTAAAAGGTACACTTAGCAGGATAATTAAATGAGGAAATACATTTTGAGTGATTTACAAATCACATCTCTGACCCATGGAGGATGGAGGAAAATCTCGTCTCAACATGGACCGTAAGATGCCTGCACTGTCTTTTTTTGTCCTCTCTGTTATTATTTCTGAGAATGCCCTTGCTCTCATTCATTTGTCCTTCAGGCTCATTTTTTATCATTATATACTCTTCAAGGCTAAAACCGTTAGTGCACTGCCCGTTACAGATCCGAACTGTGTCAAAAGAAAACATAATTCACCAGGAACAATTTACAATGTCATAACAAAATAGTCAATTTTTTATTCCTGATCAAAGTCACCATTTTAAGACATTGTTCATGATTACAGTAACCATTTGTTTATATGCACTGTGTTTTAATTTCAATAAAATTACAATTTGCAGTAGGTTATGCTTTCATTTTTGTTATTGTTTCTCGTAATTAAGGAACAGATTAAAATTACTTAGTTTATGTCAACGAAAAACATAGCAATATGAGTTGCCAACAAGTTCTTTTTGGTGTTATGTTTTGAGTTGGTGGTTGGTCGAGAAAGTATTTACTTTCATAATAATTATAATTTTGGCAGTATAAATTAATGGGAATACTATTCTTATTCTGATTCTATTTTGTTCTTCATTGATTGGCCCAAGTTAAGCTATGCTTAAATGTTAATAAAAGTTAATTGTTTCCGTACTGTTCAGACACCAATCCAACACCAAACGTCAGTTGTGCTAGAGTTGTCGTACAGTTGAGAGTACGGCAAGGCATTTCTGCAATTTACGACAAAGTGGTTGAGGAGGTGCTACCGCTACCTTTTTTGGAAGCATGAACTGACCAAATTTATAAGTTTCTGTGTGTCAGCAACAACCAGAAAGTTTGAGCTCTATTGCCAGTTTTATTTTAATTAAGATGCTTGTTAACTTGAAAACTGATGTGGTAACTGCTCACAAAGTGTGTGTTAGTTTTAACAACAACGTGTTAACACTTTAATTTGTTGGAATTTTGTACTTATTTATTTATGTTAAGTTGCGTAATGAAGTGTCATACAGTTCTTATTGCATCAATAAAGTACATATTTTTTTGTCATTTCTTACATATTTTGAAAATTAGATAAATTCAGGAACAATCTCTAGTTACTTATTTACATGTGCTCTTCAAGCATAGTAATTATTCCTGAAGAACTGTACGAGTATCTCTTTAATTGTGACTTATGATGGCAGTTATTTAAATGTGGAACAGATATTTTTGTTATTTGCGTCAGAATTTAAATTACATTTTGAGTGTCATGTGTGTGTTCTTGATAAGATAATTTTAATTGATCAAGAACCTTCATATGTACCTTCTTATGCTTTTAAGTTTACTACAGATGAGATGTCATGTCTTTGGGTTTTATAATATATACATGGATAGAGTAAGTGATGGGCGGTCATGAGATTGATTTATTACATTGGAAGATGTTTGTTGTAGAGAGTCTTAAGTACTGGTATCTTCTAAGGAAGTTTACAGTTTTCATATATAGTACAGTAGGAGTCAAAAGTACAAGAAAATAATTGTAAGTACTTGTATTTTGTGTTCTGAGTCGCATAAATTATTTTTTGTAGCTCTTGGTTATGCGCGAATCACGTACTGTATTAACTTCGACATTTTCACGTCGATGTTCTTGCAAATTCGAAAGCAGTAATTCTTTTTCAGGTTTTTCGGGTCCCGGAAACCGCTACTGTGTTGTTAAGGTATGTTGCTATTCCTTCTTTTTATGTATTTCTTCCCTTTTTCATTCTTCATAACTGTTTTCCTTCTGTGTATGTATTTACGTGTAATCTTAATTCAACTACAGCAAATTAATCGTTTGGATTCAGCTTAACCTGTCTTAACCTGTGAAATGGTAGAGTTGGCTGTTTTAAAATGCCTTTAACATCAGGAATGTTAAGTTCTGTAAAACAAACAAAGAATGTTAAAACAATAAAACCCAGCTTTTCATCTCAGTATGATTGGTGGTAATATTTTAATAATATTAACGAATTTCCTTTTACGGTAAAGGCCGGGTATGTGAAAATTAGTGGTGTAAAGTTTTCCAGTTCCTAATATTTGAAGTCTCATCTTGTTTTGGGGTCGGTGGTCAACTTAAATTTTTTAATATTACATTGATCAGCTTTTAAGCAGGAAGGTCTCGCTAACATGTTATTTTGTTTATTTTAGTAAATGATTTGTTAAGTATACTACTGAAGTTGTGTGCAAGCTTAAGTCATGTGCGTAGCCATCTTGCTTGCAAGTATGTTGTTGCTATATGGTTGTTGTGGAAGATTATCTGACTGTAGGTTCAATTTCTGCCAAAAATCAGCCAATCATTATAAATTCACAAATAATTGTCAGGGGGAAACAATTATTTTGAATTTTGTAATAGAAATGACATGCCATATGCATATAGTTATTTGTAATTTTGTGTCCTAAAAATAAACAAACATTCAATTTTTACTTGTTTCTAAAAATCATGTCTTGCTTCTTGCCTTAAAAAAATGTTGAAACTATACTTTTTGCAGATGATACAAAATCTTATATTGAATTGAATCCCGGTTTTTTATAACCTGATTTAATGGTTTAATGCAAACAAACTTAAATTTAAAAATAAGAAACTGGGTTACTAAATTTTTCAGTTCTCAAACTGTTTAGTTATAATTTACGTATTGATACAAAAAATATCAGTATTAAGGAAATTTTCTCAACAAGTTTTCTAGGATTAAAAATTTATACATACTTCTGCATGTTTTGCCCTTGTAATGTATCCCAGTTTTTAGAATGTAATGCTCAGAAACAAGTATATTTTGCTTTTTTTTCATGCTGTATTGTATTTTAGTAGCCTAATATTATATTGGGCTACTTCACCAAATTACATGCAGGTTTT
The DNA here is from genome assembly GCA_003012365.1 of Medauroidea extradentata. Lineage (NCBI taxonomy): Eukaryota > Metazoa > Arthropoda > Insecta > Phasmatodea > Phasmatidae > Medauroidea > Medauroidea extradentata. Next base: position 11,830 of record PNEQ01098243.1, read on the forward strand.
TAGACTGCAAAAGAAAGTAATTAGGTTAATTGTAGGTTTGTAAAAATGTGACTCATGTTCTATATTTAAAACCCTAAGTATTTTGTCATTTACATCTCTATAAACTCAACTAGCTGCCCCGACAAACGTTGTTTCGCCACATAAATGAATTAAAATATTTACTAAACAATAGCACTTAGGAGTATAAAAAATAGATAAAAACCTATTCGCAGACCTACCAAATGTATATACAAAATTTCATTAAAATCGGTTAAGCCATTTCGGAGGAGCATGGAAACAAACACTGTGACACAAGAATTTTATATATAGGATTATAAGTTTGTAGTAAATAATTCATTGTGAAAATAGACTATTCTCACTCATAATACAAGAAATAGTAAAAATGCATGTGTTCCTAGTAATTTCTTTAAAAAAAGCTCTGAAAGGGAGCTCATTTTTCTGGCATCAAAATATATAATAAATTACCAGCAGACTTAAAAAAACTTGATTGAAAACTATAGCAAAACTTCAAAATTTGCATTAAGAAAATATATTTTAAACAAAATTTTTCTTTTGGTGGAATAGTTTTATAATGATAAATTATAATACTCTTGTTTTGATAGTATGATTTTTTATTACTGTGTTATTATATGTTTGTGTGTATTGTGTTGTCACGTTTTATATATTGAAACTAACAACTTCCATATCCTTTGGTTTTAAGTCTCATTATAGGATAAAAGGAAGGCTAATGAAATAATGTTGATGGTGATAATAAAATAATTAGGAGCTACACCATAGAGTGTTTATTAACTGTATTCATTAGCAAGAATATTTAGTTCATTATATGTTGTAAGAATGACAGATTTCTGCATACCTGCCTGTAAAAGGTGATTTCACACAATTTGTTGATACCTGAATTCCAACTTACCGATGTAACTTTTCTGCCAGTGTAGCTTCAACAAAAACTCTGACAAGAGGGTAGGTTATATTACAAAATTTAAAACTCCCAACTGCAACAAACTTACAGAATCCTTTTTTGGTATTGACCTAATTGGTTGCATTGTGGTGAGTTAGCACATTAGCTGTTCAGTCGTTACACATTTATTTACTTATTTTATTTATTAATGTGCACTGAACCCAAAAATATCTTGAGGGCAAAGGCCCCAATGCAGGTACAAAGTGACACATCACTAATGGTTAGTGTAGTTGTTTTACTACACACTACAGTAAAATTACTGCTAGTATTTTCATACAGTGTTGTAGTGCACAAGAAATTTTGAAATGTATTTTTAATGCAAGATGGTTATACTTGTTGTCGCACCCACAAATAAATGTGTCACTCATGCTTATAACTCTTTTATTACCAAACGTTTACAGTCAATGTTTCTCCTACACTCATGTTACTCTCCAAGTCCCAAGTTCACTGCAGCCAATCTGCTATCCCCACATTACCCTTGATCACCTACACTCTGCATAGATTATTTCATACATCATCTATCCTTCCTTGCAATGTTTATTCGGGTGTTTAGCTGATTACCTTTTATGCATGCTGATCCTCTCACCAACATGCTCTAAATGTAAGTAAACTATAAATATTAACAAGACCACAATCCTGCCAATTTGAACTAGTCGTAAAATGTATATCAACACAATCATAACAGCTGGATATAAAAACTAACTAAACTGTTTGACAATTTATTCGTTAGACATTTGGAATACAATCTATTTAGGGTGATTTTTTCTTAGGGCGTCTGTGCCCTCTTGTTGACGAATTACTCACTTCTGTGACCTCTACAGTCTGGTCGCTACCCAGATCCAAACCCAACACAGTCTGGCATCACTCCAGTGAGGAACCGCTGTGGCCTGTCTATTTTCACTCCATCCCAGCCAGTCCATTTCTTCCTCTCTGTTTTCTTTAACACCATTTCTCTCTTCGTTCCCCATGTCGACTTGCCTGCTGTTAGCTGTTACCTGGGAGTTGTTTTCTTTTCCCTTACCTTCGAGATCGCTGTAGTACCTTTTCGGGTTGTAACTGTTGTGTGAGGGTTTCAAGTCCCCCGTAATCCGGCGTACGACATTCCCTCTGTAATTCGCCACCCAAAACTATCTTGGTGCTGGATGTTTGCCTACGATCTTCCCCGGTTTCCAATACCCATCATGAAGTGTCCTTGGGGGCCGCTGTGACCGAATGGTCAGACCATTCACCTCCCGCCGAGGCGATCCAGGTTCAATCCCCGGTGAGGTCGGTCCCCGGATTTTCACATGTGGGAATTGTGCCAGGCGATGCCGTTGGTCAGCGGGTTTTCTCAGTGATATCACGTTTTTCCTGCCACTTCATTCTGGCGTTGCTTCATACTCACCTCATGTCACTCCTCACCAGTGCTAAAGACCTCAATGTTAAGCGCGCTGACCCAAATCTCTCTCACTCTCACTCACTCACTCATGATGTGTCCTTTCCACCACACTTGACCATTCTGGAACTCAATCTTCCCTCATCTTGCAGATCGATCATACCTTTCGTTAGTCTGTCCCTCCCTCTTCTGCAGCCATTCGTGAACCCCTACCGTCACTTTTGGTTTGAGTTTGACCTTGGTTAGTGGCAGACCTGTGCAGACCACTCTGCTGTTTAATAACTCTGAATCTGATGCCCCTAATCCCGGGATTGGCATGTTATGATATCTCTGAATGTATCCCTGTAACCTGTGTTTGTTTCCCAGGATTTGCATAATAGCTGTTTGGTCACATGAACTCCTTTCTCAGCCAATCCATTGCTCTGAGCATAACTTGGGCTGCTCAGCTGGAGCTCGAATTTATCTCGTACGAAGGCCTGTAATTCTTTAGAAATTAATGGGACATTATCTGTCGCCAAGATTTGAGGAATGCAAACACTGTTTTGCAGGCATCAATTACCCATTTAGCGCTTTTCCCAGCCATTGGAACAACGTTAATCCATTTGGAATATGAGTCCGTTATTATCAAGTCACTTTTTCCCCCAAAATCTAAAATGTCTGCTGACATTTGTTCAAAAGGAAGTTTAGGGATCTTCCTTGCATGGTATGTATGTTTGTAATTCCTAGGAGCATACTTTTCGCAGCATTTACATTGTTTCACATATATCTCCACATCTTTTGCATATCCTGGCCAATACAATACACTACTTGCTCTGGCTAGACACCTGTCCATTGCACAATGTCCCTTGTGTACCTGTTGTAACATTTCTAGCCTCAGTTTTGTAGGCACTATGACCCTGTCCTTGTTAAAAGGGCAGTTTTCTTTTACACAGATTTTGTGTCATATTGGCCAGAATTGATTAATGCCTGGGTTGGCCCCTTTTTTATGTTCTGGCCAGCCTGTTGTGTAGTACGTGTATTGCTTTAGCATACGTAGCTCTGGATCTGCATCAATTTCTTTCACTAACTGCAATATTTTACTTGGTGTGACTGCTAGAGGTTTTGAAATGCTATGCACCATATGGATCATTGATGTAGGAACATGAAATGAGATCTGTAACATGCATTTCTTTCCCTGGAACATATGTAACAGATAGCTGATATGGTATAATATCTTCAGCCTGAGACTTTTAAGGTGTGAAGAAGTAATTTTTCCTACCGGTCTGTTCATCGAGACCAAGGGTTTGTGGTCTGTTGCTACTTGAGTATGATAGCCAAACACCCACTCGTGAAACTTATCACTCTAAAGACTATTGTCATCTTTTTCTTTTCGATCTGCACCCCATGACACTCCGTCTCAGTTAACTTTCTCGATGTGAAGGCAACTGGTTGTCCCTCCTGTAGCAGGCATGCCCTAAGCCTGTTTGAGATGCATCACTCTGAAGTATGATGGGTGCCATGGGGTCAAAGCATCTTAAACAAGGTGCTTGGCCAACTAGTTCTTTTAGCTGGGCTATTGCTTGATCATGACACATTAGCCACTGCCATTCTACATTAGTTCACCTGAGTTGTTGCAATGATCTCTCTATTTCTGACATGTTCTTGATTTAAGGTCTAACGTAATTAAATATGCTCAGGATACTTTGTAGTTCTATTTGTCACAGAATTGTGGTAGCCAATATGTGACAGATCTCGGTCTGTAGGTTCTTAGGGTGTCTAAAGGTGTTAAATTTAGCCATAATTATTTTTATTTAATGCATACATATTTTGTACCAATCTAGATCAATAGTGACAAAACAATTTGTTTTGAAGATACAACCTGGAATATGTTATAGTAAATTGTATTTAAAATATTGTAATACAGTAAAGTACCTATTGCTTATCTAACATAAATTGGCCATCAGAACATGAGGGGATGTAAAGAAGAAACCGATTAATTGTCTGTGTCCTGGAGCAACAAAAATAAGAATTCATGCATGCTAGCAACTTAATTTAGTCTTGTCAATTTATGTGTTTATGTATTTCTGTTATAGGGCGCAGGATAATACGGAAAGTCAGGTAAACAAACAATTAGGTACAGTAGAAGTCAATAATACAGAATATTCTGTTATACAGTGCTTATTTTTTGCTTATAATGTGTACATAAACGAATGTTCACACCTAAAATACTGTAGAATCACTTTCATGCTGTTAAGTATCATGTTCCCCATCAGAAATACAGCAATGTACTTCTACTGTGTGTGTACGTTAGCATTTTCATTTTTCTGGAAAAATTAGAATTTTCTATTAGAAAACCTGGGAAAGTCAGGGAATTTTTTTATTGTTTGCTGGACACCTTTCTTTAGTATGTTCTTGATCACAAAACAATCTGCATTGAATAAGTATTTTGAATTAACATGGCACAAGACACACAGCAAAATTGCATCACTGTACATTAAAAACAATTATGTATTACAGTACTTCCAAACAAACAATTCAGCATAATACCTACAGCCTTTTTGCTGAACTTACATAATCTTCTACTCTTTTTTGCATTCGTGTTCAATGTATAAATGCATTTTATTTCTGTAAAGAGTTTTGTATATGAAACAAGTTGTATAACACATTAATAGTATATTGAATAGTGTACAATAAACTTAGGTCTTGGTTGCTAGGCTACGCTGATGGAAATGACGACTTCGGCAGCTAATAATGTTGGCTATTTTTAGTGCTGGTGTCTAGATCATTCATGATTGATTCAAATTTGTTTAAGCTGTGTTCAACATCATGTGATTGTAGAATTTTTTTTCTCCCCCATTTTCCGCACGTATATTTATTGGTACTTAGTTGGAAGGAGTTTTGTAATCTACTAGATTGCTGATATGGAGCTCAGTCTTTGTTGTGCAGTGTAATTGGGCCTTGTAATCCTTGTTAACATGAGTTTATTGCATTGCAAACAGTAAAGGCCTCCCTGCCCCTTTGAGCGCTTCATAGTTTCTGTGCTGGTGTTTTTGTGCCAGGAACCTATTTGAAACGAGGTTCACTCTTCAAAATGAACATTAGGAACATCTCAGTTGGCTTGACCTTATTGTTCACTGCTTGATAAATATTAGCAAATAGAGTTCCCATGTAGAAATGAAGTTCCTGGGGCTGTACATTCTGTTGGAGTAGTCTATCAAATATTGTTACATATACTGTAGTAGGCTAGGACAGTCGTAAACCATTTTAGCACGTGGAAAACGTTATTATGTATTTATAGAAAAGTTATGAACATTTTTGAAACTATTGTGCTAGCAAACATGCATACATACAAATATGCACACATTTTTTTTTACTTTAGGCTTGTTGTTTGTACAGAAACATTAAATATCTTTGTATATTATCTGTTAGTTGGTTTCTATGATCATATCAATTGGCTTTACCAAAGTTGTTTTACTTGCTGAAATGGATTTAAATGTGTTCCTTTCACACGTGTGGCATTTTTTTCCCTCCCCAATCAAGTTAAAGAACCTCCGGACTATATGAATGGAATGTAGTTACGTAACAGGCTACAGTGTATTGATTGTTACTTGGGCTTGAAAGGTTTCTCTATATAGGTGAGCCAATAGCAGCTGCAACTACACTTAAAGCATTTTAAGAATGGTCACTACCTTGTTCCTGATAAACTTAGTGTTCTTACTTTTTATTTTGCTCTTGGGGTGTCAGACTGTGACTTAATTTGATTACCTTAGCACAAAATACGTAATAGTATATTCGACAAGTTTAGCCAGCAAACCTGTGATCTACGTAAAGTTGTGTTTGGGGGATTTAACCTTGTGCTTATTAACAGCTTAGTTAAAAATCTGGGGAAATTTGAGGTAGGACAATGTTTAAAGTTTACGTGCGGTGTGCTACGCTGATACACTGCAGAACCCTGTTATATGTTCCCACTTAATAACGTTTTCCTGTTTATAAGGGGGTTCCTAAAACTGATTTACAATAAGAAACCACCTTCCTTCTTATAATTTTTTCCCCATTTATAAGGTACACATTTTTTGAGTCCCTTGAGAAAGGTTCTATTGTAATACCACTTTATATCAGTACAAAAACTTCCCATCTCACGAATAAATAAAAAAATGAAGATAATTTTTTAAACCAATTCTATGGGGCTTATAAATTAACAGTGATATTACTTGTACCTTCAAATGGAGTCATTAATTATAATTACTCATAAAATCATATCTGATTTTAACTGATGTATTTTGTATTTTACATTGCACGTAAAAGTAATACAGTGGCTAAAATAAATTGGGTAATCGGACTCAATCGCTGGGGGTATGTAGTGCTTTATACAGTTGCCGTTGGTTAGTGTTCTGCATCGTGGATAATTCTTGTGTAGAGGTGGTTCAGGCGAAAGTCAGCACTTTTGAAACCTAGTTACTTTTTTATCTTTTTAAATAATGTATTCTTTTCTGGCACTTTTTAATATAAATAACGCAACCTAAGTAACAATGAAAGTTTATAGATTTTACGACACTCAATAACTAACGTATGGTATCACACTAAATACTATTTTGTAATTATTATTCTAGATAAGTCTTCAAAAGTGCTCACTTTATCGTGAACCACCTATACACAGAGCTAGGTTGGTAGGCAACATGTTGGATGAAGAAGGTATTTAGTGCCTGCCATCTCACTGTCCAGACTTTATCCAATCGAACATATCTGAATTGACATTTGTTAAAAGGGTGGAAGTCACATTTTTTTCGGAATTTTTTTTTTGTGTGAATGCTTTCTTTGACCATAGACACATCAGTTTATGTCATTAATTTAATGATATATGTTAAAAGGGCAGAAGTCCAGGACTTCTGCTCTTTCAACAAAAATAAATTTTTGGCTCATGTTTTAAGTTGACAGTCTTTCATAATGTTTAACATTAGAGTCCTGTTTAAACAAAACACAGATTAATGTACAATCAGTAGTGTTCATTGTTGGCATAGTTTATACATTTTATGAAGCCAGTAAAGTATCCTAGTGCTGATTTGAATATTTGGTTGACGTACCAGTTGTTCAAATAAAAGTACCCAGGTACCAAAGTCAGTTACAGATTTTATTTTAACTATTTAAAAAATAATTTCAACTTGAAATTTGGTCAATCACTAGTCTACTGCTGCTGTGTCTGTGGGGTACTAAATGTGAAGCTGAAGTCTCTGTTTTTGAATGATGCTGTAAAACGTGTTACAGATGTTGAGCTAGTTATCAATACGCAACTTGGCAAAAAAATTTTTACAATGCCCTGCAAAAAAATAAACAAGACGGTAAATGTGGTCACATCAAGAACATTCTCTCTATTGCTTGCGATTATATGCAGTACATTTTCATGCCAAGAATTCCTGTTCAAATTTTTTTTTATTTACGGCAACTAACTGTAAACGTATTTTGTATTCATGACATATAAACAAACAAGGCAGTTATTTATTTGTACCATGAGGGCCAGGCTAAAATAGAGCCTACATTACTTGAGTAGCAACCAAGATCAATAAAATTATGTTCACTTATTCTCTGACAATTGCTCTGGTCAGAATAAAAACCACCCACTTTCGAAGTTTCTTTTGAGTCTATCAGATACTAATAAATTCAAGAGAATTGAGCATTTCTTCCCAATCAGAGGTCATAGCTTCTTACATTGTGATAGGAACTTCTCCATTATAAAAAGATGTCTCCGCAAGCATGACCGAATTTACACAATATATCAACTCACTGAATTAATGATTTGTAGCAGTAACACACACAAATTTACTGTCCTAGAAATGACTATCATGCCCACTCACAATTTCAAAAACTAGTGGCAAACATTATTATAAGGAGAATCCTGTATCGATTGAAACTGCAAGTTGTAAAGACAGTGAAAAAAAGGTTTAATTTGCAATATGCAGCTTTCATAATTTCATCTACGACCAAGAGCACCCTGGTACTATTTCAGCAAGACCATTCGTTATTGGATTGGTTGAACACACACTCATTTTTCGACATAGTTAACATACTATTATTAAACTACCCATATCAATTGCTTATCCTGCAGCTATAGACAACTGAAGAGGTCATAAATTAATGTTCAGATGTGCAAGAAAGATGCATTGATTTTCAATAGTAGTATTTATTGTTGAATGTGTACTTTGTATGACCATATTGTTTACGTGTGTAATTTTTTTTTTTTTTTTTGGAAGTATCTTAAATTATTATATATTTACATGTTTACTGTTAATTAAAAAAGAGAGACACAGCCTGTGTGTGTATTTTATTGAGGGAGGTATCCTGCTCATCTTAGTACAGTAGTACCTTGTATAATATTGATTTTCTTGAGGGAAGAGATTTTCTCCTCCAATTCCTTACAGTTAAATTTGCAAACCCTTTCTTTTTCTGTTTAGCTATTTATTTGCGAAATCAACAATGTATGCGGTAACATCTCTTCAGGAAGTAAGCATTAAGAACTTTAAATTATTCTAGATATGATGATTTAATGTTCAAAGTGCACATGAAAGGTCATGCATGTACAAGATAGCAAATTCTTTATAAATTGTGTGAAAATGTATCCTTCATGACTTCTTGAGAGCAGTAGGTGGGTAGCACAATTTGTGGTACTTTGTTAAATATAAATTGTATTTAAAAACTAAAGAAGTTGCTTGGTTTTTTACATTCCTTTTTTTTATAAAGGACAGATGTCCAGAGTTGTTTGTTAAAAGGAAGACCCGACCAAAAATAAAGCCCTGTTAATATTCCTACTTGATTTAATTCGTAAGAATGTTTCGAATGTGTTGCGTAACACTGACATAAATAAAATATGCTGTTAAAACCATTCACAGATGCATTTATTTGTTAGAAATATATTTTTTCTCTCTCCTGCAAGATTAGAATTTTTGGACTTCCGCCCATTTAACAAAAAGCGATTCGAGATGTACTACCATTTCAATCTGTTATTCCATGCCATGCAGCAGTATTGACAGTTTGAGGCAACCGTACGCAGTACAAGAGAGAGTATATAGTTGCTCTGTTGTTCTTTTCATATTCTAATACTGCTGCCATAACTCATCCGTAAAAGATTTTTTTTTCTAAGCATTTATGTATTAATATTAAATGTACACACGTTTTATCAGAAATACCAAAATTATAGTAGAGTTGTCAAGGGGGGGCAAAGTTTCAGTTGTTAAGGTGGTTGCCTACCTCATGCTTCAAATGTGTTGCAATGTGCTCGTAAACAGGTTTTTTCTACGAAAATATTCCACGTGTGCCTATTGTACCAACGTACGAAAAGAAAACTCACTTCAGACAAGGTCGGAACCTCATTGTTAAGACGCCACGCTCATTAAAAACATTGTTTCTAAGCCCTTCAACATTGCTAAAAACGGCCTTTTCAGACTGCCGTACTTCAAAATGTACTAACAGGATGTACTGTATTTAAAACTGAGATTGCGACCTGCACTGAACTTAGTTACAGACTTTCCACCAATAAAATTATATGGTCACCGCTTAGTGTCTCATAGTAAAAACCGTTCGGCGGGAAGCTTGCATGCTAGATTAGCGCTTGGCTCGTTGAGGCGACGTGGCATTTGATGCACTCTTCAAGGTCGACCTTACTGCTCCATCGCTTTTGAACCTCTGGTGCGCAGGTAGGCGGCGCCTTTAAAATAATTTTTATATCTGTACGATATATGGTTTGTCTGTTTTTACAGTAATGAAAATTTTCTAGCTTTTAGGGTTTTTGTATAATGGCAGGTCAAAGCCCAAATTTTATACAAGAAATGAATACCAACTGACTTACAGAAGTGAAATAATTCACAGTGAAGAACAGTGACTTGAGCCACGTCATGGTATATACTAAACTGTATTAATTAAACTCTGTTTTTAAAAAAAATCTGAAATTGGCATAAAATGTGCCAATTTTCTGCAATTGTTTTTAAATATAAAAAATATCCAAGCAGGTTTTTGTACATGTCTGGACGTAGGCCATGACACTGTTCTTCATTGTGAATTATTTCATTTCTGTAAGTCAGTTTCATTTTTTTTATATGAAACTGTTTTATGCAAATTCGGACTTTGATGCGACATTGTGCAAAAAAGAGAAAAATGTCATTACTGTAAAAAATAGTCATGATAAATGCCTACAAAACAAACCGTATCTCGTACAAATGCAAAAATTATTAAAAGCATTGAAATTTTGCATGACCCCCCCCCCCCCCATCCTTAAAATTCTTGTTGTATCAGAAATTAAATGTCCATTAAATGGGACTGATGTGTGCTTGCATCTTGAAATTAAATAATCAAGTATTTCATCGTTGTTGATTTGTAAAATCATATCTATGGAACAAGATTTAAATTTACAGTATAGAGTAGTGGATACAAAACAAACCCATTACAGGAGTTACCAGCAAATCTTCTTTCAGTTATATTCTAAGACAGTTCTGTAAAAAATTCCTTTATGTTTTAAATTTAATAGTTTTAGTCAAGAAGTTTTATCATTACTAATTTGAACATCAAGTCTAGACAATTGAGTATGTTTTCAGAAATTGTACTTAAGAAATATTTTATTAATTTCGTCTTCGAAAAATCTATAGCTAAGAGGTGGAAACTGGATGTAGAACTAAAATTTGGAGAAGTCTATACATTTAGGAAGTGGTGGCAAGTCACATTTAGCTAAACTATTTATAGCTTAACTGAGTTTTTCTTCTATTCTATTGCTATAGGTCATTCAGGATTTCAGAATAAAGTAAGCACTAAAGATTTAACCTTTGAAAAAAATCACAACCATTTCTGCATTTAAGTTAACGTTAACAAGAATTACTTTACTGCTTGTATGGTGGGTAGCGAATTGTTGCTTGTAGTTCCGTGTATTTAACACTGTTAATTCCTGGTGTATTTATATAGAGTGTAGGAAGCCGTGGTTGGCAGTGGCTACAGGATTTGCCTTTAACTAAGGTGATCCAGGTTCAATTTTCAGATTTTTGTAGTTGGAAATTGTGATGGATGAAGCCATTGGTCGGTGGGTTTTCTCGTTTCCCCCACCCTTCGTTCTAAAGCTTATCCATAATCTTTGCGTCTGTCACCAGAGCTGACTAAAATCACTTCATTATAAAGAGTGTACACTGCATCTTGTTCTGTTTACCTTGGAACTGTTCGCAGTTTTATTCACTCGCATGTGAATGGCCGTAGCTAAACGGCATCAGCTAAATAAGTGTGACATGCTGAGTACAACTGTTGATGCTTATCGTAAACATTTTTTGAACACCTGTTTTTAAGTTTTGTTTTTTGATAAAAAAAATTTTTGTTGAATTACACGGAGGTACTTAGATGCCAGCATTTCTAAAGTGGCTTTAAAATTTTGTAATCTACATTGCTTGTGCAGTGCAACATGAACAGAGTCTCGTAGAAATTTTTTTGGAAGCAGTATTAAGTTGTATTGATGAATGGGCAGTGTGTTTTCGTTGCGAAAATGTTTTATGAATTTGCATTAAATGCTGCAGTGCTACGGGTTGAAAGTGTTCGCAGAAAGGATTTGCAATAAAGCTTAACTATTAGCTGTATACATATATTGATTGTTGTTCTTTTCACATTACAAAAAATTTCTGTAAAAATAAATCTCGCTTATTTTGTGGTTTATTTAATTGTTAACTGTTTAGGAAGGCTTACTCATTTGATTTTAATCCAGAACTGTTACAAATCAGGTTTGGTAGTTTTACTGAATTTTCTCAAAATTGCCTCTATGGAAACATACTAATTTGTGTGACATTATATTGTATGTTTACAGATTCACTCCCTGTAGTAGTAATTGTTTGAGGCAGTGTTAAATTATTACTGTTACATAATGTGAACCAGATATGCTAAATGTAAAAATTTATTTACAAAAAATACTACTAATTGCAGTTTAAATACATAAACCATTGCATTATAATTTTTAATATTGATATTTTTAACAAGGTTAAAATTATTTTAAAAATGTCAAATGTAATATATTGTATTGGCTCTTTGATTCAGCATACTGGCAAATAATACATACTTGTACCAAAGTTAATTCATTTTGGCGGAGAACCTGGCATAACAACAAAATGCAAAGTAGTAAGAATTTTTATTCAAGCAAAGAAGTGAACATTACATTCCAAATATCACATCAAAGTTGGTGAAGACAACTTTGTTACTGACAAATTTAAATAATATTGTTATATAAGATGTTCACAATAAACTGTACACTTTTGAAATCCGTCTCTAGATATCATCACTACCTATCACCTCAGATAAATTGAGTTCTGTATTTACAAAATTTTATTTTTTGGCTATATGGTTTAGCCTATTTCCATATACCGGTACCTTATAATTTAAATACAACAATCTTCAATTATCTTTTGGAATAGATTTCTTTGCAGTCTGTTTTTATAAATGTTTCATGGCAATTAATTTTTACAGTGACTGTACAATCACACTCTCACATTAGTAGAAAGTGGCTACTGTATATCAAGTGTATTAAATCTTGATTTTCACCTGAATACTACTTTACATTTAATTTCAAAATTTCACTGAGATATTGTCAAGTACATTGTTCAGTAAAAGCACGGGGATTTCATTTTGAAGATGAATAATGCTACAATGGGTTCTGTGCTGCTAATGTTGTTTTAACAATGGACTATTTAATTATAGCTGTTTTCGCTTGTATATTTGAGTAAATGACCACATTTGCACAAACTGAATAGTTTATCAACTACGCTGTGATCTTTTGAATAACTGGCTTCAGTTTGCATTCTCTTTGATGCAATTTACATACTGCATACACCACTAACAGTTTTATTCATAATTCATAACCTCTGAAATAAAACACTGAAAATATACAACTTATTTGATGGTATTGACGGTTGTTAAATTATTGTTTGTAAGAAGGCAAATTTTGTATAAATATCTAAGCTTTTTATTTTTTCCTTTACTGTGTTACTGCTTTTACTAGGTACCTTGCTCATTTTAGTGCAACGTTTTGTAAACTTTGGTTTTTTTTACTCCCCCAAGTCGACAGCAGATACAGCAACAACCGTGCCACTGTGGGACATGGTCGTAAGCAATTAAAGTACCAGTCTGTACCAAGCCCTAGCTTTGTATTGATCTGGTATTATTACCTGTTATTAACTGTTGTAATGGTTAGACCACTGATATATATTCCTTTAGCTGTCTGGGCAGTTGACATTTCAGGCTCCGAGCAAATCCTTAAAATTCACCTATTAATTACTGTAATTACACTGACGTGTTGTTTAATTTTTTAGAAGTTTTGATTGTATAGTGTAATTTATCAGTAATTGTTTATGATTCTTTAGCCATTTTATTTTTAAATTATGTATTACTTAATTTTGATAGTTTAAAGGTTAATGTAGAGAAACTTACAGTGAATTTTTTGATAAAGAAACTCGCAAGTGGAGTATGCATATTATATATAGTATAGTCTGTCTCATATAAGAATTCCACTTTTTGACATTTATGTTTGCATTTATTTTTTCAGTTGTTTCCATTAAATAAGCAGTGTTTTCTTCTGCCACAAGTAACTTTTGCAAAAACACACTTAGCTGGGTCTCAAACTGTGCAATTTATCAAAATTAAAAGTTATTTCCTGCAGAAATTGGTACACACTGTCAAAAAATTGAATTCTTTCGTGAGACAGACTATATGTTACATTTAGTATCAATAAGCTCAATTAGCTGATAAGATGTTATTGCAAGGTGTTGGTGATAAAGCAGATATAGAAGAGAAATTTTTAAAAAATCAATCTGTGGTAATCTACTGAGCTCATTTTGTTTTCCCCCAAATTTTATGCAGTATGAACACAGTTCATAAATAATGGTTAAATATCACTATGCGATTCACATTACTGGTTGTTTGGCTGTGATGGGAATGTAATTGTTTAACTTCATTTTGGCATTTGAACAGATATGTGTTGTATGCCTACATGGTTAACCAATTTGCTGTTCACTTATTTTCCAAATTGGTTATCTGTGGTTTGAGAGGTACATATACACTGTTTGTGTATGTGCTGTTAGTCTTGATATTACATGAATCTTTTGTTTGTTTATGAACTGGTTGGTGAAAGACAAAATACAACTAGTAATTTGTATTTCTGTTTTCAGTGGTGGTATAAAATTCTCAGACCTATCTGCAGAAGAAGGTGAGTGTTATTAGCTCTACTAGTGTTGGGTATGAGGTTAAATTTCTTTATAACTGATTTTGTACATGTATTACAAGCTGTACTGCGCTGAGTCTACTAGTTTGGTTATTAGCTCTAACGGCTAGGTGTATCTTACTTGAGCTTAAATATTATTGGTAGATTCTGTGAGGGTTTATGAATTTTTTGTGTGTTTTTATTTTTCTCATCTTAATTCTGTTGTTTCATTCCAACTTCTCACCTCATCCGTTCTTTGAGCGGGTAAAAATTATTGTTTCTCAAAAGTGAAAATTTCACATTTTTGTGTGAACGAAAGTGAGGGGTGGTTGGAATAATAATCTACTGATGCTGGTTAGAGCCGGCTGCTTTAATGAGATAGATAAAATTGGGAATTTCATGTGCAGGCTAAGACTTAAAAATGTCCCAACAAAAGATAAAATTGGGAATTAAATTTGCAGGGTTAAACTTGGAATGTCCCAATAAAATCTCTTAACAAACAAGGTTGATTGTGAATGTACTGATGAGTGCTTATGGGTTTTGCCTGCCCCAGAACAGGTGGAAGCAAGGTTAACGATTTGTTATTTTTAATTTTAAGTGGTTAGACACCTGTTGAAACTACATATGCCACCACTGACTTATTTGTCATTGTGCGGCCCTCATTGTGAATTGAAAGCTATTTTTTCAATACCCTGAAAATTATGTACAATTAAGTAATTTTACTCACAACAAAATCCACTCTTTTTTTTTTTAATTCCTGAAGCAATATCATGATATGTGAGTTATCCCCATTGTATATAATTTAACCTGTAATCCTTATCTAAAGGAGATAGTAAAAAAAGATGCCAACATTTTTATGCAAAGGGAAAAAATAGTAATGGAGTGCTAGTTTTCTTATTAAAGATAATTTTGCTGAACTGTAGCTATTGTCTTTGAATGTTTCTTCCCCGGTACGCAGCCATAAATACTTGGGTAAAAGTTTATTTAAATTTAAAAAGTAAATTCATAAGTTGTTGTACCCATGTAATCCAAACATAAATTCTGAGACAAAAGTAATTAATACAGTAATTTCAGTATAGCTCTTTAGAATAGGAACATATTCATGCTGAAATCTAAGCATAACTTCATATGTTATTTAATATGGGGCAGTGCAAAACTGCATGTCAGTATCGGGGGAAACATTTCTTGAAGGTGAAGAAAGGAAAAAAAAATAATACGTATATCTGAAAAGGCTCCATTTCTGTACTACTGATCATATCATGTACAGTGCATTTACCTCACTGGCTGGATCATATTACAGTGGAATGTTACACCAGAGAATGTGTAATGTTCAATCAAAGACCTACAACTTGCCTGGTATGTAGCTGCCAATTGTAACTGTGATGGCATTCCACAGTAAGAGGATCCAACCTGCGCTCTATGCACTGTGTCATGGACTGTGTGAACTAAGTAGTGCAGAAACTTTGCAAGTTCAGACCTATGTAAAAAGGAAGGTTCCCCCCCCCCCCCCCAAAAAAAAAAAAAAAACATTTACACTATTTAGCAACATCTGTCTAAGTGGAGATGTACGTGAAATTTTTATGAGGATTTTTTTCTTGAGGGTTTGTTTGTACTTCAGTTGCTAGTGACACTGTCATGTCTTTGTACTGGTCTCACTAAAAATCAACTGTTTGAAACTATAATACACTCTATATATGTTTATATAGGATGCCCATAAACAACCGCATAATAAGCCCACCATGTGAATACTGGGCAAATTGAAGATGAAAATGTTAGTGGCAAAATGTTGTATGCACAATGTTGCAACATAGTATGGTAGTCTGTCCCCTCTCGCACTCCACGTGTATCTTAACTTATGTTACCATTAATGTCCTGACCTGCATATTATGGGTGCCGGTTTAAAATTCCAAGCAGTCCAAATGTGTTTCCAAATTTCAATGGTGTAACATACATAAAATAATACCTGGATGTAGAGCCAAGAAGGGAATAACTCAGTGCAATGTGCCAAATTGTGCGCTTGAAATGTCATCATACAGTATTTTGCCACGTACATTTTCATATTTAATTTAGTCCAGGATAGGCATGGTGTGCTTAATATGCTGTTATTTCTGGACATTCTGTGTATGTGTGTGCACACACACAGACTTTATCCATACAACTGCTTCATAGAGTTTTGGAGCCATTTGATTGGCCAAAGACTCAGTCCTACAGTTAGACAAAATTTGTCAGTCTCCTCATGATAATTTTGTTTAG
This sequence comes from Medauroidea extradentata, assembly GCA_003012365.1. NCBI lineage: Eukaryota > Metazoa > Arthropoda > Insecta > Phasmatodea > Phasmatidae > Medauroidea > Medauroidea extradentata. Next base: position 28,594 of record PNEQ01098243.1, read on the forward strand.
TTAAACAGTTATAGTAAAACATTTTTTGAAATTTGACAAAACTATCGGAGCGTTACTGAGTTTCCTTGATAATCGCAGTAATCTATATCGAGCTACAATGAAACAACTTTGCAGTTTTTATGTTAGTCATTTGCAAGAGTTACTTTGTACAGGGAAAATTCTAATGATTAGTGAAAATGAAGGCATTTACCCAATTGCAGGAATTGAAAATCACTGCCCCTATACGTGAAAAATGTTAATAGAGTATATATAGTGTTGTGTATGTTTTATTTTATTACACAATTTTGCTTAATTTTACTAGTGTAGTGTATTTAGCATAATTAAAAAATTGATACGCAGTTCAAAACAGAGGGTTATTCAGTCATCCTATTCTAAACACAGTGTAATGTCTCAAATTGTCTCTCTTGTCTGTCCCATACCTATTACAGTATATTGTTATATTGTCTACTCTAAAATTTGTAAATACGATTCCATATTTGTAATTTGAATGTAAGGCGTTAATAGAGTTTGTATGTTTGTATATTTTTATCGTTTAAAAGAGAGCCACAAAGTTAACAGATTACTATATTTGAAAAAATAAAAATACTATAGTATTAATAAAAAAAATTTTATGTTATTGTTAAAGCGAAAAAAATGCCCGTTATGATTATTTTATGAGTTGATGATAATAGGCAACAGGTTTTTACAATAGTAACTGTTTTCATTAAATTAATAGAATAATTCATCTAAAATAAATATATAGTTTTGTGTAGTAGGGTAATATAATTTGAAAGTTTTATAGTTGCCTGTTCTGGCTTTTCGTATAGGCTTAGTGCATGGTAAATAATGGTGAATAATTGTTACTGTAATATGTATAATTGCATGTATAAATAACAAGTAATTTTTTTTTTTTTTTTTAAATACATTCTGTAGATAATTACAAATTGAAATAAGTTTTTTGTAGAGTAAAGTATTTTTACATGAATGTAGAAACATCTGCTGTAACATCATTGAAGTAGATTACACTTAAATGTTCCACAAAAAAATTTAATTTTTTGTATGTTTACTTACCGGTCTTTAAATTAGGGAACATCCATAGATATTGCTGGTACTGATAGCACATTCGATGCATTGCATTAAATGTGCTGTTAACTGTTATGAATGTTTCGAGTACACATGTTATTTTAAGGTAACTTTTTTTTGTGGGAGTACAATTATTTTATAGTAAAAATTGCATTAATCTATTTATAAATATTTAATGTTAGAAGTAAAAATACGTTTACTACTAAAATCATATTAGACATCCCTGTACTGTAAAATTGGGTTACCAATATAACACACGTCGTGATGTTCACAAACAGTGAACGGTATTTTAGGAAAGATGCATGATAATATTCCTTTTTTTTTTTTTTTTTTTTTTTTTCTTTTTCGGCGACAGTAACCTTGTTGCATCTTTTTTATTAATTGTGCGTGTATAAATTAGAAACTTCAATAATAAAAAGTCAGTTTTATGTGCTTATGTTACCATTATTTAGATAAAATACACAAAAAAATTTATACACTTAAAAATTCTAAATCCAGGGGGGGGGGGAATTTGCCCCCCTCGTTTCCCTGTGCCCCTTAAATGATGCCCCAGAGCTGAAATTTGTCCTGCCCAGCCTAACCTCATGGCGTAACCACCTTAAGTGATGTGTATTAGTTTAGTTTTGACAGTAGCTTAAAGTATTTTATTTTCGTCCCTGTAATACCATTTGCTCAAAGTTTTTCTTTCAGTTACCTCAAATGTGTAAATTTTTTTTTTAATTGCCATGTACTTTAAGTTTTGGTAGCTTCTATTGTAGAAAGCTGTTTGTCCGTTCAAAGCACAGCAGATATTGCATTTCATCATATTATATGTAGAAGCTGTAGATATTCAACAATTGATATGACCACTGTAGCACCAACATAACATTGCACAATCAGCATGAATTCTAAATTACTAGGAATCTGGGCACCTAAAAATAAGAAATGGTGTATTTCACGAAAACGCTTTTACAAACATGGCAATCCAAGATGGCATCGCTAAGGTCTCAAAGGCAGTTCGCATTTATGACTCAACGTAGTTAACTTGACAAACATTTATGAATGTGAAATATAGTCTCTCTTGCAACGTCCTTCAACCTTATGCACTGAAGGAGAGAATTTAGTTTGATGAACCTACCTTATATCAAAACTCGTGTCACTTCATTACTTTCCTGATTTGCCGGCAGAGGCCACAATCCAACTACGAAAATGTGCTACCCTGACACACACAATCTTATGTAATTTATATCACATCCAACAATCCTTTCAAATAGTATGTAATTGGGAATACAGTGGCTTCTCTATCCATCGATTTTCATGGGACTGACAAAAAATTCCAATACATGAGGGATTTTAATGGCTGTAGTCTTAAAATGCTATAAAATAAGGAAATGGGTCCCAGAATGTATTCCATGGATGCAGATATTTCGTTCCATTCACTGCATTGTGTAAAACTTTTAGAACAGCCTAATAACAAACTGTAACCTTGAACATTACAACAAAGTGTCTTGCCTAATTTGCTTACTTCTGGAAATCAACCGTGTTTAGAAGTGAACATGAAAATGCTTTCGAAATAATCACCATGTTACACAGTCATGTTGGCATATCAGTGAACTTAAGTCTTGTAGTGTGTGAGCAATAAAATGCTTAGAACACACAGCAAACAATGAAAACATTTTGTAATTTACAACAGAGTTGCAGCTGATGTGTTAAGTTTTCAATTTAGCGGAAAGCTTTGTGTAAGTTGTCAGTGAAATTTTAACTGCTGTTGGAGAAAGTGTGATTTAGTTGGGGCTGTTCAATATTTTATGAGTTGATATTAGTATTTCCTTTCTGTATCAACAATTAGTACACTTATGATAAATTGATTCTATTGATTATAAATCTATAATATTAAAGGAAGACGTTATTTTTGGTAAGTCATATAAATTTTTCACAGTCTTACACATGCTTGTTATAAATATCCACCTTAAAGTCGTGTTCGAACATTCCAGCTAGCGTCAATGAATAAATATTTATTATAAATTCTTTTCTTTTTTTTTTTAATTCCTTGTACCATGATGTTTGTAAAACTTCTAGTAATATTAGTAAATACAATCTCTCGTATTTCTTCATAGCTACATCACAAGTTTTTAGTCTCTAAAATTGTTGGTGAGTGAATAATTAAAGTAAAGTTGGTTCGTCACTGTATAGAATGACAGCAGAAGGGGAGGTGGTGAATGTTGAACAGCCCTATGTTTGGGTATTGGGCCTTGCATGTTCTGCATTGTGTATTATGTTCTAGAGATGCGTTATGGCTTACAGTCCTGCAATGTTTGCGTGGCCAAGTGCACAGGACATGGAGACAGTAGCGAGGGTGAGTCTGTGAAACCCTCAGACTGCAAACTCGTGATCCATTTGTCGACATCCTGTGTGCCCTAACAGCAGCCACTTAATACACTTGGTCCCCATGTTGTAGCATTGCTATAGTTTGTGAAGGTCATGAACTGATTACTATTTGTGTGAACCTATTTCCTTAATAACACTGCTGTATTCACTGGTTTGCTTAATTCCTTAATATCATCCTTCTTCTAGTTGTGGGTCGTACTGTGATAATTTTTGTTTTTGGGCTTGCTGGTCACAGAAGTAGAGTAATTTTGCTTGGTGTGCTCTACAAAAGTTGAAAGTACAAGTGATTATTATTCAGAAAGTCTAGGCATTTAATCAGTAGTAATATATGTCTCCTTCATAAAATCATGCATTATAGAAATGTATTTGATTAAACTGTGTAATAAAGAAACTTTAATTGTCTACAACTGGAATTGGGTTGAGGCTACACCTTTTTGTTCTACATTGTTTTTATATTTCCTGTCACTGCAAACATCCGGATAACACTGAGGTCTTAACTATACCTCAATGTTATTCTCGTGATGATGGCAGTGATAAGAACTGCCGAAATGTCAGAGGAAATCTTAAACCTAGATGTGAGCTTACTCTACTCTTGTTTTTAAACCTATGATCATGATTGAAACCTTGTGCCTATTTTTTAATAGTACAGGTGTAAAAGTTCACCTTAGGTAACTAAAGTAACTTAATTTTGCTGAACTGTTAATTATGTAGTTATAGGTTGTTCCATCTTTGAAATTTTTAACTCTTGGCAGGAGCCAAATGCGCAGAGCTGGTAATTCTTAGTATAAATGTAGCGAAATTTTGTTTAGGTGAAATGTGAGGAATATAGAGTGTGGTGGAGCAGTGGTAACACTCTCCTCGCATTCGGAAGGACCCGAGTTCGATCCCCGGCTCTGGCCATCCAGTTTCGGTTTTGCAGGTTTTCTGAAATCACTTCAGGTGAATGCTGTGATGCTTCCTTCAATAGGCCCTGGTCGAATCCTCCCCCCTTTTCCCCCTGTGTTTCTTTACCAAGGCCTTGCGCTGTCCGAGGGCACGTTAAATGTCCAAATTAAAAAAAAAAATAACGTTTTCAGCTGTTCTGAGCGGACAGGCGTATTGGAATGATTATTTGCATTGTTAATTATACTAGTTATTTTAAACATAATTATTTCTAGAGATCTGAATAGAAAACTAATTTGCAGTAGCCCAACTACGTAGTACTACGAAACCTAATGCTGGAACTGGCAGCTAAACTTAAAATAGAAATTTGTAGATACAATAAATGATTGTGGTGTGAGTGAGGGAGCAGAAAAACTAAATAGGTTCCGATAAATTACTTAAATTGATACAGCTCTACGTTATCAGTTCACACTGAGGTGAAGGTTCCTTCACTGCTGCTACCGCTGATAAACTGGACGCCCTTGGTAGTTAATAGGCATCACTAACTATAAGTTGGTCGGCCACTGCCACTTTAGTACCATTACAAGGGTTATTGTGTTTTCTATTCACAGGAATACATGCATGCTACGTAAACACATGAATTGGTATAGGTTGGCTACCCTTAGTCCACAACATACGTTCATAGTATTTGTAGTTATATTGTATTTCTTTATTTGGTTTAGGAAACATTGTTACTAATTCTGTTTGCTTGTCCAGCCCTCAGGCCATTCTTTTACGCTAATGGTAATTGTTTTGTGCATATGAAGTTGAATGAGTTTGAATTCCACCGTTCATCAGAAATTGTTTTGACCAGCAAATTGTTTTCAAACAAACACAATTTCTGTTGTTTCTTACAGCATTTTTTTAGTCTTCAACAATACTACCTCTTTTTTTTTTTTATTAAGGACAATGTTTTCAGTTAAAACATAAGTTACACCTAGGGTTTGTTTTTATCCTGTCCTCAATTTTTCTTGTTTTGAACTTAGGAACAGACCTACATGTCTTTCACTGATTTTCTGGAAAGTTTGTATTCTTATCAACTAACAGAATTTTTATGTACAGTATCACTTTATTGTAGCAAATAATTACTTTGATTGGGGGGGGGGGGGGGTTGTTGAGAGAAATGAAATGTGATAAATAGAAACGATAGCTGAAGGATTACGAGCGGTAGGAAGGATGGTATTGAGTGGTTGTGAAGAAAAAAAAAAGAAAGGTGGGTTGGGAGATATAATTAACCAGGAGCTACATTTAAGTAACTAAATAAAATAGTAAATATCTACTTTACATGTAAACAAATAAAAGTAATCCATATTACCAAGTCAGTCCTACTTTTTCCAGACTCACCTGTTAGGTTTAATTTCTTCTAATGGATTTCATGTAGAAACAATCCTGGACAAAGCAAGCTCGCTTCTGATTTGTCATGCTCTTTGGGATCTACAAATACTGTTTATTTAAACAGAGGATTTTTCTTCTATTTCACAGACACCCTGCATCTGAAGACAAAAGGAGGTTTCAGATTCCAATCCTTGTGTTATTCTTATTTACAGTCTCATTCTGAATTTGTGTCTTGTCCATTTCTGACTGGTTCAGTTTCGTTCCTTCTTTAATATGTATAGTATTCTTTGGTGTTAAATTTGTAATTTTTATGCTGTCGATTATTTATGGCATTTATTTGGCGATTTTTATGTTGTGGAATACGTTCATACTGACAGTAGGTGGGTTTTTAAAATATATAATATAAATGATTTTAAAAAAATACACCATATTATTGTTGTGTACAATGTTTATGCAAGTAATTTTGGTTAACATATTTACCTACTCCTTTTTGTTGCAAAACCTTCACGTCATTTTTTATTTACGTTTTTGTTTATCATTTGGCTTCGACCCAAACTTTACTTAAATTTTGTGCTTTGCTTAGTTTTTTAATCAAAACATATACTATTAAAAAATATTTTGTGTCCTTTTGGTTGTAGTCTACCAGGCTGAGTAATCTGGCCTAATAAAAGGATCACAGTAACTTCAATTTCAACTATTCTTGCATGTTCTTAAAATAGATTTCTTAATTGTGCATACATTGAAATACATGAGACCAACATTAGTCTTAAAAACCATAGAGAAGTGCTACAAGATATTTGAAGGTGTTGTTTGCGTGATGCAAAACTTTGTGATCGACCTGGCATTTCAGATTAGATGGTGGACCGTGTGAAGGAAATTGTGCAGCGTAGTCCCAGAATGTCTGCTCATTGCATTATTGCAAAATTAGATATCTCTCGCTCAACTGTATGGACTAGCCTTTGTAAGGGATTAAAAGTGAAGTTGTACAGATTGTAGCGCCTGCAGGTCAAAAGCAACAAGGACAAATTAGTCAGACTGCAGTTTTGAATAGGTATGCAAAACCCATCTGGAATGTGACAACTTTAGTGAATTGGTATTCAGGTAAAAAGCAAGTTGTCATCTTTCAGGAAAGGTCAATCTACATAACCCATACACATGGGGATCTGAATCCACATGTAACTGTCGAGAATGTATAATATTTGCTGAAAGAACTGTTACTGTTGCAACCGATTTGGACGTGCTACATTTGTGGCTCGTGCCCAAACTTGAAGCCATTAGTGGTGATTTCAACTTGTAACAAGATGGCACCCCTTCATATTTCTACATTTTAGTCTAAGTTCATGTTAATGAGATGTTGCAGCATCGATGAATGAGCAAATGTGATGGCCACTACTGTTTCTCGAATTAAAACCCTGCAATATTTATTTCTTGGCTTGCGTCGAGGATCAATTTTATGTTCCGCCTGTAGGACAGAACCACATCACCACACCTGTTACCATTGCAGTACTCCTAATAATCTGGGTGCATATGGCAAGAAATGGATTACGGCTTAAATTTGTGATGTGTGTGATGAAGATTGGACAAATTGAACGTTTGTAAGCACTTCAGAAAAGTTTAAAAGTTGTTTTTCATATGGTGCATCATTTATTGTATTAGTTTCGTAGCCATTTAAGTGTACCAATTTTTATTTTTATGTATATATATGCTTCACAAACTTTGTCAGTACCTATCCTGTAAAACACATGCAACTCTACACAATTGTCGTGAGTGAAACAGTCATCATAATTTTAACGTAGTACAGTCAAACCTTATTGCTGTATGTGTGTAGGTATATAAAACAAACAAAAAATGGATTTAGTAACCTTTGTGTTAAAATTTTTATAAACCATTTAAACATGGAACTATGTTCCATAATTTTCTACTGACTACTTGGATTCCATTGGCCAATGTTTGTGTTACAACAATTGGGATTAACTGCAGAAGTATTTTTTGTACTACAGATTTGCAAAATACTGCAAATTGCCTTTAAGTGGTGGAATTTGAAATACATGCAGGCTTAACATTGTGTAGTATGTGTTATCCTAAGCTAAAAGTTTTTTTAAGAATGAGAGTTGGTATAACTTATGTATTGTTTACTTTCCTATGTTTTCATACAATCAGTTTTTCTCATGTTCTGCATTTTATTTTTCCTGATTTCAGCATTCAAATTCCAAGAAAACTTATTGAAAACTATGCTGCAAATAGAAAACACATTCTTTGCCCTGGGTCAATCAAGTGAACGGAACTGCCTGATAATCTGTGACAGAGGAGCCATGGATGCTTCTGCTTGTAAGTTTACTGATAATATTATTCGCGCTTGTTAAGTTTAAGTGTGTTCAATATGGTTCAACTGAAGAATATTGGCTGTAAACAAGTTGTGACAGTACAGACAGCAGCCTCTTGAAAACATAGATTGAGAAGACGTCATTCAGTGAATGTAGACTGAAACCAACTCCTGCTATTATTCCTTCATTATAATTTTAATCTTTTGAGAATTGTTGACAAGTAGTCTTGACTTTTTTATTTATCCGTTATGTTAAGGGCTGTCATAAAATATTGTGAACGTATTTATAAGCAAGAGTAGAGCAAAACTGTCTATGTATTTAGTGAGAGTTAATGATGTAACGGCTTAACTTACAACAATTTTTTAAAAAGAAGTGAGATACTAAATCAGTTGTGGCCACTGATTTATTGAGCAACTTGTGGTAGCAAACCTGGCATAGTTAATGGCCGATTTCTTTAAATAATTTTGCTACTTTTTATCCAATTCACTTCAAAGAGATTACTTTTAACTGTTTTTAGAATGTAACAATTATAATATGTTGCTTACTAGTTTATGCTGTTTTTGCACATATTATTTCGTAATTTTTTTTGTGCAAAAATACATATTCTTGGTTAATTGTATCTCAAATGCTACCTATCATTAATACAGGGGTTTTATTTTAGTTATTCTATTAGTCGTTTTGGTCAGTCGTGTTGATGTAAAGTTCCATAAAATTTGTAATTAATGTCGGAGTTGTAATTTTGTTACTGTAAGCTCTGGCATTATAAATGTAAGTGTTGTGTTATTGTGCCAATTTTTAGCAACATTCAACAGTAATGTACTTTAAGGCGGCCGCCTACCTCATGCTTCAAATGCGTTACAGCGTGTTGGTAAACAGATTTTTTCTACAAAAATATTCCATGTGTGCCCACTGTGCCAAAATACGAAAAAAAAAAAAAAAAAAAAAAAAAAACTTCAGATAAGGTCGGTACCTCATTGTTAAGATGCCACTCTCATTAAAAACACTGTTCTAAGCCTTCCAACATGGTTAAAAATGGCCTTCCGTACTTCAAAATGTACTAACCGGATGTGTGTGAAACTCTGATTGCGACCTGCACTGAACTTAGTTGCAGACTTTCCACCAGTAAAATTATATGGTCACCGTTTAATGTCCCATAGTAATAATTGTTCGGCGGATACCTTGCAAGCTAGTTCAGCCATTGGCTCGTTGCGATGCCGTGGAATTTGATGCGATCTTCAAGGTTGACCTTACAACTCCGTTGCTTTTGAGTGGGGGTAGGCGGCATCCTTAAATCTTTACTTTAAAAAAATTTTACTTCAAAAAAATTTTAATTTTTCTTCTGTGTATATTCAGTGTGAATTTAACTACTATGATGTTACACCTTTCATTTTCTCCTGCTGTGGTCACCCCTGAGGGCTGACAGCTTTCCAGGAACTCAGTCATGCTTATGTAGTATTCTGGGAATTGATCACCCTGATTTCAAGATAAAGGAGATAATTCTTGTTTGGTTTAGGCTCCCCCGCCCATATGGTCATAGAAATAAATCGCTGTGTCTAACTGCATAATATTTTTTACGTCCGGGTTTCATTGTCCAAAATAGCCAGTTTTCTGAAATTCTTTAAAAATAAGAAAAATTCAATGTGGTTTTTGTCCTTTGACACTGTTCTTCAGTGTGAATCATTTCATTTCTATAGTGTATTTGGTTTTCTTTAACGCACTAATACATTTTATGCATTTTATGTCATCGTATTCAAAAACTGTGGAAGGAAAAGTTTTTATTGCAATAAAATATAGTCTCAATCACGGTCTAAGAGGTACAGGTCTTGACACTGCCTATGCTCTCCAGCAAGAGAAAGTGACCCCTTCATGTCGCCGAGCGCTAGTAGTAATTTGGTGGAAGATTTGTCTTGTTTACTTCTCGCGTTTTAACATTTTTACAATTATTTACATAAAATAATGTTAATAAGGTAAGCTGATATAGTATATACATGTTCCATGTCCATAAATGCATTGGCCTGTGTGGAACTGTTTATAAAAGTAGTCGGAAGAAATATATTATGTGTTATTGTTTCAGTGAACACATTCGAACAAAAACTATTATTTCGTGCTCTAAAAAATTTGAGAAACGTTGCAATGTGCATCTACATGTAAAATATTGAAAAATTAAATTTTATTGTTATAAAAAATGTGTCACAATAAAAAATTACGTTCCCATTTTTTCTTCGATATAATACTCGCAATTCCGGTAACAACTTCACATTTTAAGCTGAGCCAAATACAAAAACAAGACAAATCTTCCACCAAATTACTACTAGCGCTCGGCGACAAGAAGGAGTCACATTTTATTCCTCAGTGTCAAGACCTCTACCTTCATCGACCGTGGTCTCAATGTATGTCTGCAAAACAAAACCATATCCCATACAAATATAAAAATTATTAAAACATAATTTTTAGTAAATAGCACCTGTTTCGTCGATGCAAACGTTTTTATCTAGCTACCGAAAAGCGAACCTGTTGCCGGCCGCCATGTTGAACCGAGACTGTCTTTTTTTTTTGAGTACACATCAGTTGGCGCCAAATTCAAACTGTTATTGCGTCCCAACAGTATATCACTATAGTACACTATATACATCCCAAACATTCCCGCCCCACTAAAATGCACATTTTAACTGTCTTCTGGTATAGGCAAGGGGCAGAGTTTGACCACTGGACGCAGGAAGGTTCCTGACAGTGTTTTCACTTGGGCCACTCTAACCACGTGGTCTGATCCAGGGAATACCTTCACCACACGACCCTTCTTCCAACACAAAGGAGGCATGTTCGGGTCCTTCACAATGACGAGGGTACCAACAGTGATGTTTACTTGTGAAGCTGAGGATTTAGGGCGTTGTTGGAGTTGATGGAGGTAGTCATGATACCATCGTTTCCAAAAGGCTTGATGAGCACGTTGGATAAGTTGCCACCTCGACAGTCTGTTGATGGGTAGTGAAGTCAC